>DWFO01005040.1:0-10859 GCA_018246595.1 Mimoniades nurscia nurscia
GTAGTTTCATCTTGACGTACAAAAAGTGTTGTAATCAACCAATTTTGAATAAATGATATTTGAATTTGAATTTGAATGTGGACGAAGCACGAGAGGTGTGTAAGAATAGAGATATTTGGCACTCTGTGCTCTCGGCCTACCCCGCAATGGACCTGGCGTGAAGATATGTATGTATGTATAACTTATTCTTTTTTATATTTATATTTGATCAATGAATTTAATAGTTTGAATGCCCATGATCATACCGAAGTTAACAAGTTGGTTTTAATCTCTCGCGATAATGATATCCCATTGATACCTCCCGTGCGATACGGCTTACATTCAGGCGTGAACTTACTCCCAGCGCTCGCAAATCTACTTATACGTGTTTGCGTTAATGTATCTTTGAGAATACGCCCCTGCGTATATGTAGATTGGTAGATGTAATCCCGTTGGAATTGCTATGGGAAAATGCGAAATGCGAATTTAAGTATGAGTAAGAGCGATTTTAAACTTGAATGCACCATTGAAGAAATTAATTTGAACACACTACAAATGATATAATTGACGTAAAGTGCCAAAGTTACACCGTTAAAAAATTTAACTAGAAAAACGGGCGGAGTGTTTTTTCCTCCTGCTGTTTTCTCTCGCCCTCCCACACGTATATTCTTTTTATATGAAGCCTGACAAGCAGGCAGCCGGACCACCTGATGGTAAGTGGTTACAAAGTTACAGAGGTTACAGAGAGTTAAGACATTCGTAACACTCGAGGAGTAGCCAATGCCTTGTAAAGCCTCAGATGGAAGCTCATTCCACATCTTGCACGTACGCGGTAAAATCGAGCGCTCAAACCGAACCGTAGAGGATAGTCGCGAGTCTAGCTGATGTAGATAGAACATCAAAGTTCGGCGGGTGGTGCGACGAAGAAAGGTGATAAGGGCAGCAGGTCGAACAGTCCTTCGTCGCACTCAGCACTGTAGAGCCAGTAAAATATAAAACATAATAGTTTATATTCATAATGCGATATTTCAAGGCCACAGGTTACCACACTAGCCAAACTAGAGAACTAATAGTAAACTTGATACATATAGTATTATTGATCACGCTTTATGAATATACTTATATATACAAAATCCAGAATGCATTGTAGGCGTCCATGTAATACTTTTTAAACAATCTCAACTATGTACTTTCAGTGTTAGCGACACAAACATGGGGTCGTGACTCATAATGGACGCGTATGATAAATACGTCGAAACTTAACGACGCGCAGCTTAAAACTTGTCGAATACTTCGTGAACTCAACGTATTCATATGCACACACGTCGGATATGAGCGTATACTCTTAGGTACTCACCGAATACACTTAGGTAGCGAGTTACCCGAAGTTACCGCGTAGTTTGCTATCTCTGTTACAATTTTCGACCGCCGCCGGCGATCGCGGCTTGTTAAAAAGTTTCCCTTCGTTGCTTACGTGTACTATGATTTATAACGGTTTCATATTAAATGCACGCCGTTTAATTATTTGGTGTTAACTCAGTGTATAGTTAAAGTGCTTTGTAATTCTGTAAATTTTTCTAAACCAAAGTGAATGCGGATTTACTAGACAAGCGGGCTGCATTCTAGGTTACATCTGGTTTACCATGACTTTACTTTTTAGTAAAATATCAGCCATAGCTATTTAAAAGAAGTTATATATGTTATAAGATTTCTCATCAATTTCTACACCGCTCAACTGTCGAGAACAGACCTCCGCTCAGAATTAAATGTGGTAAGGCCATAATCGATTAGGGCGCACAATGGCGAAGTAGCGCACTTCACGCACCTAGAAACACTATGGAGAACTCTCAGATGTGCAGATTCACACAGGATGTTTCCCCTCGCCGTCACAGTTTTATATTTAACGTTACAATGAGATTTGTATACAGATTTCATGCCTGAGATCAGTATTACTAATGTATTAGCGATTTATTGTGCCCTAACTTTCATGTTTCTAACTTTCATAAAATCGCCATTTTAAATTGAATAAAGCACATGATAATATAAAATTTTAAATCATTTTCTAGGATAAGTGATAGAATAGGTACCTACGAAACAGTATAAATTGTTAAAGTAACAAATTCGTTAGAATCCCATTACCCAATTAAACACATGCACTACCTGTTATGTATGCAACATATCTCAATTCGATTAGGCATTCCACGTTTATTTAATGCTACTGCTATTATAAATGTAATAATAACTCATGGTATTTATTACTAATACAACTACATCTAACTTGTGTTCAATTAGAACCGTTATTGTCAGGCTCTGCCCGAACACTTATTGCTTATACCAAAGCATCCTTTAAATATCGTATTATTATGATGCGAGTATTATATAATGCACTGCCCAATATGTTTACGGTATCATATTACCTTCATTCGCAGTGGCCTGACATTCCCTGGGGGTGAATCTGGGATCTCCGTGCCAGACACGATGTGCACGCCAAAGTCCGTGGGCATCTCCGTTGACACCAACACGTACGAACCTCATCTTCTTGCGGGGACCATGGCACACATGATCGGCCACAACATCGGTAAGTGTTCAAATAATAGAAGAAGATGCTGAAACGATCTATATGCAATTATGGAAATACTACCGATACAATCGTTTTTCATACGAATATTTAATATCCTTTTAGAGATATGAACCATTTCTTATTTATTCTCTTCTGTGTCCAATCATCAGGGATGGGGCATGACGACGGCCGGGAACAGTGCTTCTGCAGGGACTGGCATGGCTGCATCATGGCTCAGTCCATCGTCGGACTGGAGAATGTTCAGCCGTACAAATTCTCAGACTGCTCCAAGAACGACTACATCAACGAGCTCAGAATTGGAGAAGGATTGTGCTTACTGAACAAACCTAATGAGGTATAGTTCTATTTTGTAATCGCAAACGGAGAAATGTAATTTACCAATAATAAATAATTCTCTGTAAAATTATTCACCAGTTAGCGCTTTCGAGGAGTGTAACAAATATTGAAATATGCTCCGCAAATTGAATCATCACAACCTCGCTAACAATTGTCGCGAGCGGTTCCGAACAACAATTACCAATGTGGAAGTTTTAATGAAAATTTAAAATACACCCGATGTTCGAAACAAACGCGAATAAAAAGTCCACCGGAGTGTCATGTTATTCCAACAGGGTAATAACTTTTGAACCAACCCAGGGCCATTTTACAATTATATCAATTAAACTTGTTAAATTTCGTCGCCGTTCCACGCGGCTCACTTTAAAAGCCATTAGAGTCGGAGATACAACTTCATTTGTAATTAGCACGCTTCGCGCTAAGTTATCAAGGCACCTTCGTAATTCTACCGCAGACGTCGTCGAAACCGAAGCATTTTGCTGAAGTTTTGATTCGAATTCTTCGGAGTGTCATTGGCGAGCCACTCGGGCCGTTAGCGCCGCAGTTGATTCGAATGCAAAACAGATTTTCACGTCGAAAATTAATCAGCAGGGCCTTATTGTTTGTGCTCGGTTGTTGGCCTTGGCGAGCCCACTCCTTTAATAAAAGTTATGGTAATGTGGGCTGCCCGCGCTCAGAATTATCTCTTCGTTTGCGAATATATAATAACAGCAGCGAGCCCGGACGAGTTTATTGGAATAAATTTACATAGTACGGAATGATAATGCACCGCCACTCTCGCTTCGATTTGGCACGTTTACATATTTATCGAGAGATGATTGCGCCCGTAGGCTTGTTTTATTTTCTGATCCGCGATCTCTCTTTCTATTGATACTGATTAAGACATGCTTGCTTCCATTTCATGATTGTTGTCAACCATATTTAGATCATGCAATGCGGTTCCTGGTATTTTCATTATTATCACGAATAAATTATCATCTATTGTTCAATTGCTGGACATGTCACAACACTCGGTAATCCTTCTCATCCTGCCAATACCATTTGGCTTCTAATTCAATGGCTATTGCTAATTCAATGTCTCAATCGGAGAACCTCTTTGCTACTACAGTTATGAGTTAGCAAGTCAAGCAACAAGACGGCTATCACTTTAACTCGCTAATCTGTTTAAGCCGATTCTCTTCTGGGTTTTCTCATTTTTTATTTCATCAAGCGGAGAAACTGCAGGCAGCACTTACAATAGAAAAATTAATTAGTTTTAGCGTATAGACGAAACCCCGTGTCGCGTTCCACGGTTCTTCAGCACATGTCGGTAATAACACGGAGTCTGAATATGTTCCCGGTGTAAGTCAATAGTCCTGTTGAACTTATAATATAACTGGTGAAAAGTGTAAGTCAGCCTACCCTTTTGGAAAATATAGGCGTTATGTTATCTCAAAGCCGGCATGGTACATTGATTAAAGTGAACTTAAGACCCTGGAGCGGAGAAAATTATCCCATTACTCGTTATTGTAGTTTTATTTAACAATGCTTCCTGACACTAACTTTCAATAATACTCTCAATAAACATCAAGAGCAGATTGTTTTTAAATTGATTGTCAACTAAATATTTTATATTTACGTCCTACAAGGGCTGTAAATTTATAGCATGGCCGCATAAAACGTACATCGTTTGCAGTAGTCACGACTCGGTGCTCGCATGTCTGAGACTTAGAGGCGCTCAGAGTCTGCTCAAAAGCGACATGTAATCTGGTCGTGAGTGCGACGTTATACTCGAGTTGCCACGTTTTACTTGACGATTTAGAATTTAAAGCCACCTTGCTAAAGTGTTTAAGGGACAAAGTTTAACGTCGACATAAAACTAACAGCTGAACATTAAATCTGTTGAAATGCAACACACCGGGATCTTTGAGTAGTTTAGTCTAGACAATGTGTAGTTTTCCTAAAATACAGTATAAAATCTCCAGGGAACTGTAAATACTGCAGCCCTCTCTGAGATATGCGTGTTAATATATAAGACTACTAGCTGCCCTGGCGAACTCCGTACCGCCTTTTCAAAGTTTTTTCTTTTTCCTTTTTTTCCAAAACCTATCCCAGACAAAGATACTAAAGACATCAGTGCTCAATCTCTTACAATTTCAGAGTCTATAAAGGACAAACAAACAAACATTGATCCCCTTTTTCTTAGCTCCCTCCCTCCGCCTTTTCCTAGCCCTCTCCCTCCGCCTTTTCCTAGCCCTCTCCCTCCGTGTTTTCTTAGCCCTCTCCCTCTTGCTTCAGTTCTCCCTCCTCCTCCCCTTTGCTGCTCCCTCTCCCTATTCCTCTCCCTCTCGCTCTCACTCTCACTCTGGGTCTGACAGAAGAACTTTAATTATGACACTATAAATATTTTTTCTTATGTTCAATTTTTTACGAACAGAAAGTACAAACCTCTTTCAAACATAAACTCCGATTAACTGACTGCATTGATGACATGTCGGATCACTATGGTAACCAGGAACGCCACCTGATGAGAAAATGCGAACTACCGAACTTCCAATCTAAATTACTGATTTTTAATAAAACAACATTTTCTATCTGATCAAATTGTGAATCCATACAATTCTCGAATCAAGGCAATCACGCACACAAAATTTCATCAAAATAGGTCCAGTCGTTTAGGAGGAGTTCAGTCACATACACACGAACACAAGAAATATATATATTAAGAAGCAAGTTTCAGTTGTATTTCTTCTTAGTGCACATTTGACGTTTAAAAATGATGATATCTAAATGTCCTAGAGTCCATTTTGTAACAGTCTTTTCATATAAGAAGATAGTCAACTTTCTTTGAATACTTCAACAGCTGATATGTTTAAATTGCCCTAATTTTTTTCAGTTGGTAGTTCACCGTCAGTGTGGCAATGGCCGGTTGGACGAGGGTGAGGAGTGCGACTGCGGCACCATCTCCGAGTGTCAGAACCTCAACCCTTGCTGCGACCCCTTCACTTGCCGCCTCACGAAGGAAGCCCAGTGTGCGTCTGGAGCTTGCTGTGAGAAATGCCAAGTAAGATACCCATTATTAGGTTGGAGATGTTCCCGTTTACTTATATCTGAATTTTGGTCGTACATGTTTTTAAAAAAAAACCATGACGTCCAAACATTATAGAAATGCGAGTATCTTGAATTACATTATTATTTGATTGACAGCTGAAACCGCGTGGTGTCATCTGCCGGGAGTCAGCCAACGAATGCGACCTGGAGGAGACTTGCACTGGTCTCTCTGGATCCTGTCCGGTTGACTCTTATCGCAAGAACGGGGAATCTTGTGCATCGGGCAAGGGCTACTGCTTTTCTGGCCAGTGTCCGACTCTTTCGATACAATGCGAGAAGATCTGGGGGTCGGGAACAGTAGGCGCTGATACTCAATGCTTTGAGCAGTTCAACTCTAAAGGTGCCGTGACGGGACACTGTGGCAAGGCCAGCAATGGGGACTACGTTAAATGTGATATGGGGTACGTAATACATCGTTTTTGAAAAATATGAAATCTTATCGTCTAAATTTGAACGATCTACCTTACCAACCTAACCTAATCTACTTTACTCAGGAACGTCAAATGCGGATCGTTGCAGTGCCAGTCCGGCAACCGCAACCCGGTGGTACCCGGTATGGACGAGTATTACACGAGGACCGTAATAACCATCAAAGGGAACGAATACGAGTGCAAGTAAGGATCCCAATTAATGTCAGATCTATGGCCTTATCCCTTTTCATTTTGAGAAAAGGCTCATTTTCAACAGTCGAACGATAGAAGATTTGGTGATGATGATAATGATACATAATATATGTATGTGTTATAAAAATACACTTTTATTTAAAAATAAGAAGATTCATACTCGACATCGAGCCAACAAGAAGCCAAGCCAAAGTAGAAGTCCGTTGGATATATCAAAAACTCAGCTCAACAAATAACCAATTTCAGGGCGACAACTGGGCTGCCGGAGCATCCGGAGATAGGGGCGCTGGGCCTGGTGCAGGACGGCACGCCGTGTGGCGAGCACCTGGTGTGCGTGAACCAGTCCTGCGTGTCCATCTACCCCTTCATCGACGACACCAAGTGCCCCACCGACCAGCACAACAATGAATGTTCCGCGAAGGGGGTGAGTTGTTTCAAAGTAGAAAAGTGCCACACGACTATATTGAAATAAATTTTTAAATTATTTCTGGTTTTTTTTTCATATTTATTATTTTGTACATATTTAATTTGAGAATGTCACTTGTTACAAATAAGCAGACTACTCGTACTCTGGACTCAATAAAATCAGATTCTTTAGCTGATATCTTACTGATATTTTCGAGGGTCACTTAAACACCAATTATGATACCTATACATATTACAATTCAATATAAACAACTTTTTATGAAAAATATAATTATACATACATATATCAAAAGCATCAGCGCATTAGTACACGCAACCGGTAACAATCGTAAACGACAACCAACACACTAACATCACGTTAACTAATTTAAACCCCACCGATGTTACCGAATGTGAGCACAGTCTACCTCAGTAGTTAGTGCATACTCGTGTAACTAACTTTAGGTCTGCGGCACATGCTCGCTGTGACTGCTAATCACGTTTACGCCGACTGTGCACACACTCTATCCAGCCAACATCACGACATCTCCCAGGAATACCAGAGTAACTGAGTAGATAACACTGACACGCTAAATACCACAGATGCGATTGTTTGTATGTATGTTTGTTTCTCCACTCGACTCCACAAAGCAATGGATCAACCTACTTATGTACACAAAAATAGTTTTAGTACTGAGAGATAATAGGTTAATTTTTGCGCGGGAAAATATCGCCACCCCTTGGGTAAACTGTTGTTGTTAAATGAGAGAGTACACAATCGTAATAACGAAGCCACGTATTTGTGTCGCTGCGGGGAAAATTGATGGTAAACAAATAAGGGAGGTTTTAATTAATACTATAAACTCAAAAATGTATTATTTGATCTCCTTTCCGTTTATTCACATTTGTCATGTCAATACATATATTCAACTCCGCTACAATAATTATTTTATCGATATTTCTTCATTGAACTGATGTCGATCGTTCTATTTTTTTTAATATAAAGATTGATTTAAGCATTATTTTACTACTAAATCTAATACAAGTGTGAGACTTTTGAAAGACTTTATATTTGATTATTGATGAAGTTCGTGTGTGAACTAAGGTGCTACCTGTATTTACGCGTGTCCGTAAATTGACAGAGTGCTAGGTCAACGCATTCCCTGCGCAGTTAGTCAACCTAAGCGATAACGTGGCTCGAAACATCTTGCCTTAACTTTCTTGTGCACGTGACTACCTTCATGCACTCGCGCCCTAAAAGGGCTAACCGTAGTGGCTATCGTATGGTCTTTAGCAATAACGGGCAACTGGAACATATAAATGAAACAATCAACTCTTAATTCGTCAAGTACCTAAAGATTGTGCACCTGGTGACTGGTAACCGGGTAATATATAGTTCACATAAAAGTGTCGTGAAATGTAATCCGGTATCTATTCTCTACGCTGTTTACCTCTGAGAACTTAAACAATTTAACTTGCGCAAACATCCGAACGCAACCACACATGTGAAATTCCCAAGATACAGATAATCTTACTTTTAAAACGCATAATTCTCAAAGGAGCAACAGTAAACTTGACATTATTTTAATGTAGTTATCCCCTGCTCATAAATTTGGCCAAAAACAGAACAATAGCTGGAAAATAGAACAACGAATGATATTGGTTTAATTTAATCGATAAATGTGTAGCTATCGCATCGTGCACCTGGATCGGGTCCATATTAAAACTCTGCCTTTCACCATTGAGTACATATATGCACATGTACACATAATAAATGTGTACCATTAAGTGAACGTTGTTAAATCAAACCATGTAAATAAAGATTTGAAACAAAAAAATGCGGTATGCGGTAATATTTTAAATATCATTGACTCTACAGCATCAATATGCATAAAACTTTCAAATCTTCCCGAAGTGACCCATAACCTGGCAATTGTTTCATGACAAGTCGCTTGTAATGATTCTATTCACAATTCTAAAGTTGCTTTTTTTCCTTCCAGATTTGTTCTAATACAAACAAGTGCGTCTGCTACCGCGGCTTCACGGGCCCCGACTGCTCGCTGATGGACACGGGGCTACCGTCGCCGACGCCCTGGGTCCCTGAGAATTCGACCAAGGCCGCTTACAACATGACAAAGAAGGAAACTCCGTATGGTGAGTCGGTGCCAGTACTGGGGAGTTTGTAAGTTATTATTATACGAAAATACACATAAGATTTATATAGATTAATTTTATTCATGTTTTCCAGATCAGGATATAGTAGGGAATTTAAATTTTTAATCAAATACCTGACATTTTGAGTAATATATAAATTTAAATGCCAGTTAAAAATATTTCAGTTTTGAATACGTTTCTAGATATAAATATTTAAATTGACGGCCTCGTTGGTCGAGTGGTTTCATGCTCGATCGCTGATCGAGAAGTCCTGGGTTCGACTCTCGGGTCGGGTACAATCGGATTTTTCTAACTTAGAATTTCTGGTAGTAGCTCGAAGTCAGAATCTTTGCACGGTTTATGGCAATAGGCTCATCGCCTATGCCATGGTGAGATGTAAAATTTAACAGATGGATTATGAAAATACTACACTCCTCTGCCTACCCCTTCGGTAAATACACGAGTGAAGATTGTAAAGGAAGATATGCTTAAATTGTTGTCAATATAATATAATAATTGCCAGAATATGCCTTATAATTTGCCAGAAAAACAGAAATTCCAAATGAGGTTATTACATTCCTGTATCAACGTCTGGTGAAATTTAATAAGGTTTAAAATATTATCGGTATTTTATAAAGATTATCTTATATATCTGTAAATGATTTATTGATCTAATCTCATCGTAAATATTGTTACAATTCTTAAAACGTGGACATGCTTAAAATGAAATCTATCTTCTAAAATGATGTCTTTCCTGACAAAGATACAATTCTTTCATAACACAATGTTTTGGAAGACAGCGTCGCTAAAACATTATATTGACCTTAAGTCTTGGCATAACCTTAATAAAATGGTTCAATCCAAATGATTCTTCAACTCTCAAACAGTCTTTGGAATAGTAAGAAACCAAATGTATAATGAAAACTGCGCAAGTAATGGTACTTACGGTAAAGGTAATTGAACAATTTTGTAATAAAATGTTATTACTGTATGTAACAGAATTTATGATCAGACTAGAGACGTTTTAAAAATATGTTTATAATGTTTTTATTTCAATTATAATTTCAATGCGTTTAGTTTCTGTTTCCAAACCCGTTTTCTTTCCATGATTTTGTTACTGATATACTTTCTTTTATATACCCATTAACTCTATTTATTTGCAAATATCTATGGTTAATTATGATTTTATTTATTTCCATCAACTACTATGTCTACTAACTACTATTGACTTTTATGATTTCAGGTATGTGTCTTGCTTCTATTAATATTCCCCCTACTGTTCTCTGTTGATCCTAAAATGTACTAATTGGCCTATTTAAAGCGAGCGTTGCTCCTCTAAATTCTAGAGAAACGGTGACATTTTCGATGATAATATTCGTATGAGTCATTTCTCAAGTGAATAGAACGTAATCGTACTCGTTGTGTACTGTAGAAACGGTCGCGTGTCGTTTTGAAATACGGTCGAGGCTAGAGAAGCAATGCTCGATGCGGGCATAACTGCACTGCGGGCGGCGCCGGCGCACTAACGCGCGGGACCCCTCTCTTGCAGGTGAACACGAGGGGAATAAGATGAGCACCATGAACATGGTGTTATTGTTACTCGCGGTCGTGCTGTCCGTGTTCGTGGGGTTCGCCTGGACGGCTTACTGCTTCAGGTAACGGGGGTAACTCGGTGTTGTCGCACTGTCCGT
>DWFO01005041.1:0-10858 GCA_018246595.1 Mimoniades nurscia nurscia
AGACAGGGCGCGATGGCGCTCTTTGGGGGAGGCCTATGTCCAGCAGTGGACTGGGATGGGCTGATGATGATGATGAAAGAGGAAAATTGTATCTATATTTATTTCTATTTATACAAAAGATAAATAATTATATATTTAAGTTTTCCTCATTAAGAAACGTATTTAAATACTGTATGTTAAAGTTCCACAGTTTATCTCTTTTTTTAATATCAAAAACAGTAAAATAGTACCTACTCTGCGATCCCTAACACAAGCACAGGCGCTATGTCCAGCTGTGGACGGCAATACAATGATGATGATGATGATTCTAATATACTTAGGTAATACATGAAACATAAACATCCAAAAAATCAAAAGCAAATTTTGCTTATTAATGTGTAAAAAGACAAATTACAATTTGTTTTAAAGTGGCAAAAGACAAAAAGAGGATTACAAAAAAAAGTATTCCTTTGTTACTTCTTTATAATACAGTTAACATTGTTTCGTCAAATTGGGCGCGTGCACTGGACAAGTGGCGCGGCTGAGGTGATGTGGAGGTTATGAACACAAAAGATATAGAAGTCGGAACATTGCGGTCGGGGAACGGAACGCGCCGGGCGTAAACCAGCGCGCGCTCACTGGCGCCTATTCTTATGTCATTAGTAATCATAAGTATTTACACGTGGGAACTTGGTTGTTTGAGAGTTAAATTAATAATTTCACCTTTATATTAGTATGTATTGATAATATAATTATGTAGGTACCTACTTGTGTCTACAAAATAGCGGAGGCGCACGTGTAGCTTATGTCAGTGCATTTGTAATTGCCACACATCGCAACAAAGCAGTCGTCGTGAGAATAGTTTTTAACTATATAGTAATTTATTACTACAAGACATTATCAATGACTGTTATAATGAATAAAAAGATTCTACATGTAACACATGGCCTGTTTCTATATTCAGAATAAAAGCATTGCATAAGGCTATGCTACTAAATTATACATATTATTGCATAATGATATACTATTAAATTACTTGAAGTTTAACTAAAGGATTTTTTATTAGGCTTTTCGGAACTCCATTCTAGTTTTTAAAGTAATAGAAAGATAACAAAGAAGATAAAAATAGCGGACGATCGACACTATATTGTTAGTCAAACTATCAAAAACTTTAAATTGTGTAACTATATTAAAAGGAATATAAATAATTTAAAAAACGTTCTATGTTTTCTGGGGGTTTTTGTGGAATTGTTCAGTACAATGTTAACGTCAGGCTATCCATTAACTTTTGCATATCCACTGCTAGACATCGACTGTACGGTTTATGAATCGAACAGTACCATGTTTATCAGACCAAATTTTTTATAACCAAATACCAAAGTTTATCAGACCAAATTTTTTATAACCAAATACCAAAGTTTATCAGACCATCTAGTAGAAGGACAACTTATGAGTACCATTCTTTCAACTTGGCCGTCATTCGATGACGTTCCTTACCGATTGGTTGTGTTTCGCAATTATATCAAAGTAGAATTTAAAATATTTAAATAGTATGATAATGTAGCGTGTGACTAGAGAATATGTGCCGGACGCGGGGCTGACGTCAGGGATTCTTGTGCTCGCGCACCTCGGCGTGAATCATGCGGCGATGTGTCACCGACGCCGACGGCCACCGACGACCGCCGCGAGCTCCGCGCTCGCAGCTTGCTCCTTGCGCCGTGCTCATAATCTGCTATTTATATATGTTTCGCTGCTATCTACCTACCTCATATGAGAACTGGCGTGATGATGTAGGGCAAATAATAATACATTCAGTTAAACTTTTTTGTATTTGGAAGCTATTCATACTAACAAGGAATTGCTTGCGGGGGATAGTACGTAGAGTTCAGTAAATTCAGTAAAATTCATTTGGCGTTGTGTTATTTTTTGGCACTACCCTCATTTATGCAAGTATGTTTGTTGTTAATGTATCATTGCGCCAGGTCTCTGGTGTGGTGAGCAAAGAGCATCGAATGTTAAACACCGCTATTCTTATACATCTTATAAAAAATTTGACCTTAGAAATATTCTATGCAGTTACAATTTCGCTTCCTTCTCCTCTTGTGTCGTTACGAGCAACTCACGCGGGGGTGTATCTATTGAGGACACAGATACAGTTCTCGGTTCGAGTTTGTAAATATACTCGTATGTCGCGAGAAGGGCGATTTGCAAATTCTTTTTACAAACATCAAATGACACAAAAATAAAATAATTATAGTTACAACAATCTGTTATTCCTATATTATATGACAATTATTTATTTATGTAAAATATATTTTACAATATACTATATAAATGTTATATCGTGACGCGGAAAAACATATCAATACAGATAAACAATCAGTAGGGAACGTACAAGATTATATTATTTTCTAGACGATTAACAGTTTTATATATCTTGCAAAACATGGTTAATGTTTATATGTAAACTTTTATTACCAATATAATAATCATATATAAAATATAATTTTTAAAAATTTTGATGGAGATAATGGAATGCATATTTTAAATCATAACAAATAATTAATAGAAAAGGTTTCAATTGAAATGTATTTATAAAAAAAATGTAATTGAAATGGTAATTATGTGAAGTGTAGCTTTAATACAGGAGTATCAAACTCGCGGGCCGAGATGAACATTTTCAATATATCCAATGCAAAGTAAAAATAAAATAGAAAAAGTAACATCACGCCTGTAATCCCCGAAGAGGTAAGCAGAGGAATGTAGAATAAAATAAAAATAAAATAGAAATATGAATTAGAAACGAAAACAAGCATATAAAATTATAATATACTTCTCCCCGCAATAATATTTATTAATTGATTTATTTGCTGTTATAATGAGGATCTCTCCCTGCAAAAAGGCAAGCAAGCAGCAGGCGCAAAATTATTTCCATGTTATGGATTGGAATAGAATGGAAATAAATTTTCTGTCCGAAACTGTATTAATAACGCTCACGTTGGTCAATTATAAAAGTAATCTTGGCCAATAAAATTTCTCCCGAAATAGGAAAAATAGTATCGGAGAAGTGATGTCAAATGTCACTAATAAGTGTCACTTATTAATCGCTAATTTAACTTAATATATGTTTATTACAATGTACTAGTCAAAATAAAAATATTTGTTCATATGAACATTGATTTTTAGCGGCCAACCTAAAGTTAAGCATTGTTTATTTGACCCAAGTTAGCTGTTGAGTTTGACGCCGCTACTGTAATATTATAAGGTCTAGACTAAGCGAATTGAAAATATATCAACGAAGCCTTTAGCTTAGTATCAGTTATCATTTCATTGCAAACGAGTTAACATCTTCAGAGGAAAATATATTTTAGTATTTTTACACATTGAAGGTGGCCTTACACGAAAGAAATCAAGTGATCACAGTGATAATCTTCAAATTATATTAGAATGCCGCAATATTATTTTGCCTTTTTCCCTAACTGATTCATGTCATCTTCACATCAAATATTTTGTTTATTTGTATAAAGAGAGAGACAATATTTATGTCTCGAACAAAAATTAAGAAGTTGTGAAATTGACAGCGGACAACAGATTATGATCACGTTTATGTTCAGATAAAATCGAAAAAAAAAATCAAGTAGACGGTGTTATGGCGTAAAAAATATTTTATCTTTTCCTCCGAGGAATAAATAATAGAAATAGACAGTGTTACTAATAAATACTAATTACTAATAGACTGTATTACACGTGTAATTTTACTACCTCGTTGGTCGTATCGGTTGCAAGCGCGACTGTCGATCGGGAGGTCCTGGGTTCAAATCTCGGATCGGATACTATCAAATTTTTCTAATTTAGATTTTCTAGTCCTTAGACGTACCTTTAGGCACGTACCACTATGTAATAGGTAGTAAGCCTATTGCCATATGGCAACATGAACGTGAACATAACTGGTGAAGTGTGGGAGTGTACTACATTCCTTTGCCTGCCTCTTAGGAGATTACAGTGGTGGAGTTGCGGACACGTAATATCGTAGCAAGGCGCATGCTACAATGCTATAATTGTATGTTAACGACGTCGCTACGCCACGCACCACGTGCGTTCTGTACAGACAGGACACCGTCATATTGGCTCTTAACTACGAGAACACAGTGCGATAGTTTTTCCTCAAATCGTTTCGATACAGCCGCTTTAAGGTCGTCATATACGGAGTTATTATATATATTAATGTACTGTGCTATAACAATTTATTATTATACATTCCCTGGGTCGCTTACTGGGTAGACAGAGAGGATAGAATACCGAGTATCTCCACCCTTACAGATCTGGACGTGCTCGTGGAAATGTACAATAATATGTCTTGCTATACCGAGCTATGAATTACTATATCTGTTCACATATTTTTATGACGTAATAATTATATATTATACCTACTTACTATACTCACATGAGCTTTACTATATAATATATACATATATTAAAATATTGACATGCCTTTATATAATTTATATTATAGCTCCGCCTGTGGCGACTTAAATGCGATTCGTTAGCGGCGTAGAGCCGTGGCCGGGCGACGGTGGCGCAACTAGCGGAGTAACGAGTTACATAAAAATACTAGTCGGCGAGTGGTCCCGGCCACGACACTACCGGTTGCTACACACTCGCTGCTTTTTATTTACTGATCATAGCAACGTACGATGTATTTAACAGTACGCATTAAATGCTTTATTATTGTCGTAAATAAGGCAAGACGGACGTATTAGGTTCGAGCTAATAACTATACTTTTCGATCACATTTATACATATGTATTTACGAGTATTAATGGAATAAGTATATTGAAATATAATCGTTGGTCGAGTAGATGCAAGCGCGACTACTAACATAGGCGTTCTGGGTTCGACTTCCGGCGTCGAACAACGTATTATTGGGTTGTTTTAACTTTAAAATTCCAGTAGCAGAATGAAGGCTGGATTTATTCCCGTTGTATGGCAACTGGTCATCCCCTAATTCATGATGGGGCGAATAACGTAAGACCTAATCATTGAATCGTGGGAGTACCTATAGTACATTAATTTGTATGCCTTTTGGATGAAATACAGGTTTGAAAAAAAAAATAGTAACATCACGCCTGTAAGTCCCGGAGAGGTAGGCAGAGGAATGTAGAACATTTCCACATTCGACCAGTTACGTTTACGTCCCACTATCGAGTAGGGTAGGTGGTGAGTCTATTGCCATACACCGGGCATATATCCAGACCCCGAGCCACTATTAGAAAATCTAAATTAGAAAATTTTGTAATGCCCGATCCGAGAATCGAAACCAATACCTCCCGTTCGGCAGTCGCACTTGCCACCAACATGACCAACGAGGCAGTCAAATTACCAAATATATTTTCTTATTAAACCTATATTCTCTCTAAAACCGAGAATAAACAAAAGAGTAAAATATAATACCTATGTATAGTTTCGTTTGAATGTACCAATGTTGTTTTGTACAACATGATTTCTTGGAAACAACTAAACTAATACAAAATACTGTTTTGTATGGAGAGTTGAAGAAACTCAGCACAGGACGACCGCGCCACATTCACTCTGACATTAAAATATGTAGTTTAATTTAGTTCCCAAGTGTTATATTATTTATAACGTATTTACAATTGGATGTACATGAATTTACAATTACACTCCTTTGCCTATGTGACGATTACGTTTAGAATTATAATGCTAAAGAAAATATAAATTACATATGATATTTGGCATCCAAGTATACAGCCTAAGATATATCTTTTGTATAATCAATTTGTATTTAATTTTTTAAAAGATATTGTAATTAATGCAATTTTTGCCCGTGGAATAATACCACAGTCTCACGGATAATTTGAAAGGTAAATAATTTTATTCTTATAAGCATTAACAAAAACGGTAGTAATACAAAAAAAAAATTACCAATTAAATGTGTGGCCTCCGTTCTTGATGTCCGTTCACAATTAATGCTCTAAAATTAGTTATGTTTAGTATTTCATGTAATGAAATGTAAACATAATATTATTCAACACATAACATCATGAACAACATCATCAACGCATTTTTTCCTTCTCCCATTAGCCAGGACACATAGGTACATATTCCTCAATTACTTATATCCAAACAAAAATCATAGAAAAATGGCTAGAAATTAATTGTTCATTAGGCATACCATTATGACACATAAATAATACACAGAATGTTTTACATGTGCAGGTATTTTATTAATTAATTTAAGTCACTTGGATACTATACACCGATATATCCAATTGTAGACCAATATTAATACTATATTCCATTCTGAATGCAAGCACTGCTATACGGGACGACCACGTGCAAAAAATCATTGAAGTTCGTTAAGGAAGTTTAAAGTAAGATTGATATAACGTTTTCATTAATTTTACAAAAGTGCAAGCATTGTTAATAATGTATACATTAAACGTTGAATATAATATATTATAAGAGGTCTGTGAGATATAGGTACGCTTTTAATAACACTGAACGCAAGTAGTTTAAAGAATACACGCAGTACACGCTCACCCCAGAGTCGTGACATTGTGCGTACAATTAGCACGAGCGGGCAATACTCGCTGGGTCGATTTAACTCAGCAGCGGGTATAATGTATATATATTTGCACCAGTAGTCACACGGTTTGAATAAATATTCATTATTTTTACACGCTTTATGCTATGAAAGAAGCAATTCATCAAACGTAATCCTGTAATCCCCGAAGAGGTAGGCAGAGGAGTGAAGTACACTCCCACGTTTTACTAGTTACGTTTACGTTTCACTATGGTATAGTTGGTGAGCCTATTGCCATATCCAGACTCCGAGCCACTTCTAAAAAATTTAAGTTAGAAAAAGCCCGTGTTGGACCCGGGATTTGAACCCGGGATATCTCGGTTGGCAACTAACACGACAACCGAGGCAGTCAACCTCAAATAATAGTGAACGTTTGGATGTAATAAAGTAGGCAGCGGTTTTTGTTACTTTTCGCAGAAAATCAAGTGATGTCCAACAAAAAGGTTTGATCTGTTTTTTTACTAATATTCAGTTCTTATTATTCTAATGATGAAACTATAAACGACTTGTTTATTGCAAAGTGTATATAGGTATATGTTTATGTCGTATATATGTACATATAGTGTAAGGTGGAGTGACGTTAATAAAAAAAACCTTATCCCCGAAGAGGTAGGCAGAGGATTGCAGTGTACTGGCCATGTTTCACGTTTCGCAGCGTTAATTGGAGAGGGTTTTGACCCACAGTGGACTTCCAAGGGCATCAGCCCTTATCAATATCACATATCAATAATTACATATCAATGTATACTCAAGTAAACAGTAACTAAGCATGTGGATGTCTTATGATGTGGTAAGTAATGGAAAATGAAGTATTTAAAGGGAATTTACAAAATTCGTCGTTGTGTCTCGTTACTGACTCTGGTTGCAAGCGAGACTGCCGATCGGGAGGTCCTGAGATCAATTCAGATGAAAAAATTGTGGCTCGGAGTCTGGATATGTGGGCGCGCTGTTGTACCAAAAGGCCACAGGTACCTACTTAATTCCAAATTTTCTACCAGTCGATTCACGTCTGCATTTATTTTAAATTGTTTTTAGCCTAATGTACATATGTATTTGTATCAGTTATTGTAGTTTATGAATAAATAAAAAAATGCATTTCTTCTATTTTAATGAATCGAACCTTTGAACTGTTAAGGGCCCCGGAGAACCTGCATGAAAATATAAAAAATATTTTTTTTACTTTTATTTAGTTGCCTTCGCCTAGTTTTGCGGTAAAGCTTACCAGCGGGCTGCAATTTGAAAATATAGTTTTACTGGGTTGTGCATAACACATTATTCTACCAGCTTTTTAAAATATTATTAACTCTTAATATGTATTATAATATTTTTAACGCTTACAATATTACATACGTATAAAAATGAACAAGTGCATTTAATTGTGAATTGTACACTGAGCAAAATATTAAAAAAAATAAAGATTAAAACCGTCTCTTTATATCGGTGTATTAGAAAAAATATATAGGTATGACAATGTAAGATGAGAGCGATGAATAAAGATATGAGTAAGAATAAAGATTTATGGAACTAAGTGGAGTAAGCGTACCCCATAGGAACCTCGCGTAATGATATAATAATGGACAGGAATGTCTTAGTATAATATAAATATATTTGTTTGCATTAAAAATTTTCAGCGTCAAGTCGCCACTAGTACATCGATACTGCGACGTCCCTGTACCCTCGGTCGGGCGCCCTCGCCGGCCGACCCTACGCCCTTCGCCCTCGCGTCCTTACACCCTTCATACATTCACCTCGCTGTCGCTGCCAACCTAGTACACGTTTGTCTGTTCAGCCTCTTGTTTTCATACCGCCACAAACTTTTCGCTCTTCAGTACCAGGTAGTACATCTATTTCTTATTACTTGCATCTCTATATTTTTAAGATTAATAACTACTCAATTTAAAATACAAAAATATTTATTGAAATAATTTATTATTAATTCTTTTCCACAGTTCCACAGTTGGAAGCAGCTCTCTTCTCAGAATGAGAAGGAGTAAGGGCGCAGTCTGCCACTCCGGTCAAGTGCGGCTCGACAGATTACGTACGCCTTAGGAATTATTATGGAGACTGTAAGGGCCTGCGGGCTTCCTCGTAATATATATTTTCTTTTACCGTTACATAAAGTAATATTTTCGTCTTAAAAGGGTACATAATTTTGTAAAGAGGTGCCGCACAAGGATTTGGAATTAGATTCTAAATTAAGAGACGGGACTATCACTGCTTATGTTTTATTTATACGATGAATTATCATCATCAATCCTTTCATTGGACACTGCTAGACACGAGCCGCCTCACAGAACTAATAATATTTTTGAAAGTGAAAAGAAAAACTCGTACATTAGCCACGTCTTAATTTGTATTAAGACGTCTTTTCATAATTATTATACAGATATCAGCCAGTTTATAAGATGTATTCTAATTGCAAACATGCAAAATTTACAAAAGGGCAGTGAACGTGATAGCTTTTGCCACATTGTAACGCATGGTTTATGATTGCAAATTTAATCAAAACATGAAAGTGTAAACTTATTGTGATCTTAAAATTGAGACCAATATTCTTAGACTTTTAATTGCTTATAAGCATAGTTTTAATGTATAAAAACTCACCTATAAATCCATATGTAATAAAAATTAACACCTAGGCATTTACTGCTACGGGTTATGGCGGTGCGGTGTCTGAGGAAGTTGTAAACGAACGGAAGCAATATTATATAAATAGGGCTATGTATCTCATACATAGGATAAAAACATTATGTTCTCTATTCAAAATCCTACGTACAATGATACGAACGCGCAACGAAAGAAATAAATGTGTTTATGTAAATCTTTTGTGCGTTATATAAAAAATAAACAACAACAATAAAATCAATGTAATAAAATCGGCATGATTAGTAAGAGTATTATTATTATTTCTATACATATAACGCCAGATGCCCTACGGAGTAGGCACAGAACGCCAAGTGCCAAATATTTTCATCCCTACCGACCTGAGGTGCTTTTTACATACGAGTATTCATCACTCTCTTCACACATGCATGCCTCTTTCGGAGACCAGTAATGATTGATAACAGCATATAATCAAGACGACATTGGAGCATGTTCCGAAGGATTTATACTACAAAGCATTGATAATTGGCCACAACAATGATACTGGGATATTACGCATATTAGCGACTCAATTGCTTATTAAAACACTCAATGCCCTAGGTTTGAAAGCCATGTAATCATTCAGCGTTCTGCCTTTGTATATAAACGATGCACTTCGATAATAAGGATGATAAATGCTATGCTAAGTTTTCCAAACTTTGATATGTAATATTCCAAAAGATTTTATATTGCCCAGGATCAGGAGAAGTAGCGCGGATTAGGCGAGGCCTATGTCCAGCTGTGGACCTCCAGAGGCTGGTGATGATGATGGTGATTTGATTGAAAAATTCAAATGTTACATATTTAATTTAATGTTTTATTGATTGCAGGATCAAAATTCAGCACGCGATCCATCAATGGATTGGTACCACACCCGAACCACACACGATGATGGGTAGTCAAGTTGTCAAGAAACATCTCTACTGCTGCATACTGTTAGTAAACTACATTACTCTCCAATAGTCAACTTCATTGTCCATCCTCGCTGCAGGACCTATAGATGTAAGAATTGAGACGCCAGAATCACCACAGTTTGCGTAAGTCTTTGCGTAAATAGATTCTTGACTTTTTGGCATTTAGGACGATAACAGTGGCCAGAACAGATAAACATACTTTGGAAATGGGCTGAAAGGAATGTTGTACTGTACCTAAGGTAGAGACGATGTGCTGTAAAGTAAGGGCTGGATAAATAAAGCCTGACAGATCTTCATGAGGAAATGTAGAGTTGAATTGGTCGTTCCAAGATTATGGTGAACAGGATTAAATTGGAATTAATAAAATAACAGAAAAATATTAACGAAACAGATTTATAAGGCCAGTTAACACTGTTAACGGTAGAGTCGGAAGAGGCAAGAATAGGAGTACATTCTTGATCAAATCGGCGGCATCTTCAAAGAAGGTCGGGTCAGCGTCTATGACGACGTAAATGAAGGTAGAAGATTCGGAAAAAAATCTGCCAAGATCGTAGCAGGTGGAAATGCAGGTGGAAAGATGAACTTTAACTACCTTTTATCAAACAGTGCCCGGTGTATCACAATAGGCTTACTGCCTATTCCAAAGTGGGACGTATACGTATTGACTGGCCCGTTGGTGCAGTGGTTAGTGAACCTGACTATTGCGCGGGGGGTCGTG
>DWFO01005042.1:0-10856 GCA_018246595.1 Mimoniades nurscia nurscia
GATAATTAACGACATCACATTAGAAACCTCAAAAATAACAGTATTTCTCCACTATTTAATGGATGTTATCATACATAGTATAAACCTTCCGCTTGAATCACTCTATCTATTAAATAAAACCGCATCGGAATCCGTTGCGTGGTTTTAAAGATTTAAGCAAACAAAGGGACATAGGGACAGAGAAAGCGACTTAGTTTTATACTATGTAATGAAAAAATATTGTATATTATTATAATATTCTTAGCACATCTTCTTATAATACCAAATTGTCTTTATGAGAAATTGTCGTAACTCATTAGAACCTGTGGCGAATACGGGATGTTGATTACATTCCACTGTTACTGTTAGACAGGTCACCTCTCATAACAAAAATACTTACGCTTATACCCAGCCATTCTGGCAGTGCAGTGCTGGTTGGTAGATGATATTATAGAGATTATGATTCATTAAACGTTTCTCTCTTCTGTTAGAGTATTTTTATTGAAGCATTGTATTATTTTATGAAAAGTACTCTACAATTTTAGGATAGTTACAAGCTTAGTGGTCAGTATTATTAAGAATAGTCATATGAAATAATGTTATTCGGCCGAAATATATGGTGGGTGGAATCTTATACCGACCTTATTGGGTATCCATAGTATGGACATCTTAGTTTCAATGAATCTCCACTTTGCACTTTAATAGGTGGAAGGGTTCTTATATACGGTGGACCTGAAAAATTTAATAAGTATTAAATATTTAAAAATAAATATCACCTTATAATCTTCGCAGTGAAAACAAACTTTTCATGCAAGGTGTAAGCCATCAGCTGAAAAGGAAGAGTGTCCAAGTAATTCATCGGCGAAAATATGCTGTATATGATGTACTTCTTAAATGATTTAGGTTTTCTGTTAACAGAAGAAGTGGCTTGTGATCATCGGGAAAAATTCCTATCATCTCCATAAATTCCGTGTCATGGGCATTGCAAGTAATCCAGCAAATGTTACCATGGAGATAAGATAAAAAATATTTTATGTCCTCAGCTTAATTGCGGATAGCCATAATAATAAGGTCAGATGATATCATTATTATTGGAACTACAAAAATCTTGAAAAAGAAATGACTTAAAAATCTACTGATTTCAAAAATAATAATTAACCAAAGTGATCGTATCGTACGTTTGTTACTAAGACTAATTATTTTTGCCTGCCGTCTAAAGAATTTGCTTCTAAAAACTTTTGATCTATTACAAACAATTAAAGAGTTTTCACTTCCATTGTTTCTGATACGAACCTAGTTTGAAAGTACCTACCCGAAATAATATGATTCGTTTGAAAATTGTTTACATAGGTAAAAACTTGTTTCTTTATTAAACATTATTTATTCTTATTAAACATTATTAATGAATTTTCCAGTGTTTTATTTTTCACTGTTATAAAATTAAAGGAATAAACGTACATTATATTGGTTGTCCGACTGCATTTCGCCCGACTTAATTTATTAAAAATGGTCTTGCGCAAATGCAAAGCTTGATTCAAATAACTATTATGACTTCGTATGTCATATAATCTACTATTCTGCCATAGAATGAGTTCAGTTAAGCTCATGGTACTAAAATAACAATGTTACCAAAAACATCAATTCGTGCAGTGTGACTGGTTCTGGCATCTCCTTCGTAAGCTATACAGGAATACAATCCACCATCCTCCACTCTCACTCTTGATATGTTAAGGTGCGATATAACGCCGACTCCTGACGCTGACATCATCTGACCCAGGATGTACCTGAAAACATCATGGCGTTTTCATGTTGTACGTAATTTTGTAGTCCACCAAGCGCCTCATTCACATGTCTTTGAATTAGGCTAAATTAATGATTAGGTTTGACGGCTGGCAGTATGAGAGTAATAATAGTTCCATCGACAATGAGGTAAAGAAGAATCTAATTAGAGCTACACTAATCGGAAAAAACTCCTTGATAACGCTTTTCTTTTTCTACTGAATAAATATTTTTTTTATTGTGAACAGTTTCAAAATGCTAATTATAGCACATCACAATAATATTATTATTAGCTTTGAAGCTAATGCTATGAATTCCTAACTAATTATGTTCGTCACGTCTTCAGGCTAAAACTACTGAAGGAATAATTTAAAATTTGACAAAGAAATTTTAAACCAAAGAAACAATTACTATGTAGATACATGTATAGTATATTTAAATCAAATATTAAAAATTTCACGCAAAAAATTTCACGCAAAAAATTTCACAAGCGCTATTATCTCATAGAATTCTATTGAAGTTATGTCAATGTAAAATAATATACACATAATTATCAACGATGTTTGTCAAATTATAAAGTGTGTAATATTGTTTATGAAATGATTGATATAAACGGTATGATATTAATAACTTACCTGGTATCTGTATTTGATGATATAACAACTCCATCCCTTTCCCACATGAAACGTGGTGGTCTGCTTGCGGTCGCAGTACATTGCAAACTTATCTAGAAATAGTTATTTTAATCAATTATATTACGACTTCGATAACTGCATCTTTTATAATTACTTCTTTAATAAATACTTCCATACTAAAATCAATACAATGACTACTTCCATGGAGAAATCAATTAAATAACTGCTTCCATACAAAATAATTTCTAGGAGTCAAGAATGTAATCAATGGGAATGTTCTACATTCCTCTGGCTACCTCTTCGGGGATTACAGGCGTGAAGTTACTAAGGATGTAATCAACAATCAAAGCGAAAATAACCTCGTTTGCATCTTTTGTTAGTTAAGTCTAGTTTAGTAAAACAGAAAGAAAATGAAAAGATAAAAACCTCTTTTAGATGTTATGGTCGCAGCTAATAAAATATAAATAAAACGCACACAGTTCCTCTTTGTAATACGTAAGCGAGCCTACATTTATAAATTAATAATTTAATAAAAATAATTAATCATGCAAACACAATATTACTATCTCACGTATACAAATAAGCAGAAAGAAAAAAGTTATAAGAAACAAAATTATTAAAAATTATGTCTATTCTATATTATGTCTATTAAAAATTATCTATATTAATAAAACTTGTGAATGTACAATCCATAATCGATGGCCCCATAAACACGATGGAGACCCAAATGAAAGCGGACCGTTGGAGTATTCTTTAGACCGTCCGATTGGACACCGTTGGACTAACGTAACGCTTCGTTATCAAACTCATCCATGTGTATTAAATTTAAGTATCCATGAGTTTTCATGAGATATTGAGCTTTTTCCCCAATAAGTACCAGATAGGCACTCTATCAGTACACTCGACCAGGTGGAATACGTAAAAATATTTCTCAACATTAAAAAAAAAGGTTGGGTTAGTTCAGGTCAGCCCTCCCTAGACACTGGAACCCTTTTCATTCGCCCTAAACTTTTCCGAACAATGTACTATAACTTAGACGTACACAAATCTGGATAAAGGATTCTATTGTACTCCTAAAGTAACCTTAATAATACATGAAAGGAATGTGAAATCCTATTTCGTGTTTTATTTAGGTTACTTGTTGTTATATTGTACTTTTTTTCATATGCTAGTGCCTATATTTTTTAAAACTTACGTCGTCTCCGGGCGTGACGATTTTCTCCGTGAAATGTTGCGTGACCATCACCGTCCCAGATCCTAAATCTCTTTTAGATCTTCTAGCTGTATTGATAAATATACATCTTAAGTAATTATCCATATTATGTACATGCCAGTTACGTGGAGATTGAGGAGGGGGTATCATAAATAAATGTTATACTCTAAGCATTAAATTAAAAAATTCTCCGTCATTAGTGACCAAATGTGTCTACCAACTTTTGAAACATTTTAAAAACGTTAGGTATTTATAAAAATATCTTATATATTATATTTTATCAAAGCTCGCCAAATCGTGAAATTTTAAAACAATACTTTATCTTATCCACCCGGATAACCTCCTGAAATATTGAAACATAAATTTGCAGAAACAAGATACAGTAAGCGCGTAATTTATCGAACATCATTAAGTCCCATGATTTTCTATCGCCTTTGACAAAGAACAATATCACGAAACTGAGATGTTCGTCACAGCGGAGTGACGAGATATAGAAGAGTAAAAAAACAGAGATAAAAAAAGAATAAATGTAGAACTAAACCATGAACAATAAAATATTGCAAGAGAAAGACAGATTTCCAATTAAGTCTCCATACGTCAAAATGTTTAGTGTCCATATCTATATCGGAAATTTAATCATAAAATGTCTTCATCTCAACCAATCTCGTTTGTAATATATATTCAAAAAGTTACTCGAGCTGCGAATCCTAATTCAATTGAAGATATTACCGCGTATAAAACAAAATAAAAATCTTGAACGGTTTAATGTATCACTAACATTAAAGTTCTCTTAGTCAGTTTACTATCTACTAAGGTTGAATACCTTGAATATTGTTAATGTTAAAGAGAAGCCTTAGCCGAGTTGTTTCCAGTTGATAATGATCTAAGAATCTACAAAGTTTGGTGTTCGATCTCCTTTGCTTCATCAGTTCGAAAACCTTCTCAATGTCGCTTTAATCCATTTACTAAAGTTTTATTCTCTGTAATTTGTTTCTTCTCTTTCGGGATATACTTAATAGTTCGTTTCAAAGTTTCTACTATAACTATAATTATTTATAAAAGATTCATTTTGTGTTTCAATTTCAAGTTAATGTTTATTGTTTTCTAACTTAATATGTATTATATAGTTATGCATTTCATATTCTTTTTAAACAAGACTCAATGCTTATAAACAACAATTATTATTAGGTATAACTCGTGTATAATATTGGTGCAATATACATTCCATCTTCTTAAATTTACTATGGATTTTCTGGTTCTTCTTAAATAACAATAAATTTTAAAGAAGTTTATAAAGTAATTATTTTCTTGTTTTTATAGGATATGTCATAAGTTAGAAGATTATTATTATTATTATTATTATATTATTTTATCAAGGACGGAAAAAAATGATTCATTTTTATACCTCAAGTAGTGCGTAAACTTGAAAAAAAAACCTGGGACATTACTTACCATCAATGCTATCAGATTTAACAATTATGTCACTTTTTCTTCTTGTTTTCTTGTATGATGTGGATCTGAAAAAACATATATGTTATAACATATATTAAATACAGATAACAATATATGTACAACAAATTTTACTATTAATCGTTTCGTGGGTGTTATACATATGATTATATTAATAACCGACATCACTGAAATATGTTACAAAAACTCAATAGTACTAGACACGAGAATCGAACGTGGGACGTCTTGATCAGAAGTCGCGCTTGCAACCACTCGATAAACGAGGCAGTCGCAAAAGTTCTTCCTTTATTAATTGAAACTATAAGTCAATGCATTGTTGTTTTTCATCAAGTAGTAGAAAGTATTATTTAATTTCATTATACATATATGTATATCTTTGCCCTAAATCCATCACGAGGTACACGGAACGAATCGGAGGAAATGCAAGATTTTTCATAAAAAGGTATTAGGGGCTGTTCTATCATCACATAATATGTTCTTTGCTAACACACTTTCCTCTCGTGTGAATGCAGAAACCACCTCAATTATTTATTCATTTGAATGTTTAATCTCGCTTCGAGTCACTATTGTGGAAACGGAAGCAGTTAATGGTTTATTAAACCTACTCAGCCTTTATCAACTATTCATGGCACGCGGAAAGTCTGTGTAAGCTGTACAGACATGTGGGTACCGGTGTTTTATAGATGGATTTTTGTACTATTAGGTTTACTTTCTTCGATACATTTATCACTAATGTTTTATTTAATTTATTATTTGTATATGCTTTTAGTATCTGACTTCTAAACATATGCTACTATAGTTCAACTTTTGCCGAATAATAGCAGCAAGGGTTTGTGTTTCAAGTCCTGGTGCGCACTTTTTCATTAATAACAATTGTGCATTTTAGGGTTAAATATAATTTTCTATTAAAGGTAAGCATCGGGAGAAAATCTACACATTCCTTGGGGTTATTGTATAATGTTCTTTAAAACGTGTGATGCCTGTTAAAGCGTAATTGGTCAGTGTGGTAGGTGATGGATTCAACCCTCTTTACTCTGAGGAGACTCGTATTAAGTAGTGGAGTGACAAAAGGTATGATGATGATGACTCTAAAGTAACTTTGTATTCATCATAAACGTGTACTATGTACATATGTCTACCAAATTTGACACATGAAAAACAGCCTGACTTATTACAGTAGACACTAAACCGCGAGCCCATGTCACAGTTGAACAAAACAGCCATATAAGTTACAACAAAAAAGAACATTTCACGAAATCGAATAAAAGAGACAAAGCGAGACAATTGCAAAGAACAAAAGAACAGTTAAAGATTGGACGAACGCCAATCGTTACGGCACTAACGAAACGTTCAGTAGAGGAAGAGCTCAGCTATAAGCTTTAGCTTAAACACAACGATCCCAATCTAATTATACCCCATCTCGTAAGCAAACAGAGCGGGCGTAGTTTAACAACGGTTAACTATGCATAAATTAAGCAGAGATTAATGAAATTACCACGAAACATGGAACGGCCATGGCGCCGCATTAATGTGCGCTCAATTTGAATTTATGACGCGACGCTGCGCGGGTAACGCATGGCTTCTGACATGATATATCCATCGCTGAGGGTAAAATTCTATTTTTCGTCTACGAGAAATTTGATTTGTTTAATATGACAAAAAGAGTTTCATAATCTTTGGAGAAGGATAGGAGAAATAATATAGAAGAATTTTCATATCAAAAAGGAAATACCATTGCAAGTTTTAAAAATAAAGTCTCTTTCCAATGTTGTACATCCTAAGCGGTACAAACTATGACTAGCTGTACTCATCTATGCTAGATGAAAAATCAGCTCTTTATTTTTGTATTTCATTGGTATACCTGATAATAAAAACTACAGTCAGTACAGATGCTTCTAGAAACTAAGATGACAAAGAAGATTCAAACATGACCTGTGCAGTGTTTATATCAAAACCGTTATAGCCAATGGCCTGTAACAAAAAAGCGTTAGTTAAACTGCAAGATTGCTAACATGATTAACATAAAAATGCCATAAAAGCAGCAACACAACATGTAGGCATGTGTGGGCATGATATACAACCGTATGCACGGAAACTGTGTTACTGCGCCACTGGTACAGTTTTCGATGCATTTGCGAGTATCTCCAACGAAATTGCTTTTTGAAATACACAGCAGAACGCGTGAATGAAAATTAACGTCGTTTGTTGCAAATTGACGATTTATATTCATTGATTTTACTTTTCATATGTACAATATTCTTTTATGAGTTCTCATTTCCCTTTTTTCTCTTACTATATACGCTAAAATTATATTTTCTATTCTTTATTCCATCCTTATTTCTTTAACACTCTTCTTTCAATTATTGTATTAACTGTGTATTATCACATCTTCATTACACCATTTTTTATTAATTCTCAAAAGCGTATTAAGTAGTGACCAGTTGAATAAACGACGGTAATTAAAAACCTAAAATATTCTATTTATGTTACACTAATTTCTTTTTTGTTCTCTTTTTTTTTCGTTGTATCTTTCACTCTTTGTTGTGTTCCAAGCTATTATTAATTTCAAGCCATCATTAATTTGGCTGCAATCTTTTTTATATGTAATTATTTCAGGCATGAAACATATACGTCACGTTAGCGTTAACTTTTAGTGTATTATTATTATTATTATAATCGCGCCAGAGTACAGGGTGGACATTGAGCACCGGCTGCTTAATTAACCGATGGCGGTTCAAAAATAATATGAAACAAGCGACTTTGAACTTAGTTCCGTAAGTAACAAAACTGATACTGAATGTATAAAGAACCACACAGAGTCGTTAGCAAGCTTCGATAAAATTTTGTTTGCTTGGAATAAAAATCACGATAACTGAATCAAAAAGCTAGACTTCCGCAAAATTTCATTATTCTGCCGCCTGAATACACCGAGTAACAAGAATGAATAATTTAGTTTCTTTATCTGAATGAGAACTTCAGACAAAGGGTACATTTCTATGGTGATAGTACAAAAGTTACGTCCTCAAGTGGTTCGGAACTCCAACAAATACTCTGTTTGTTTCCAACTCAATTCTGAGGTCAATTACTTTGCACTCATTCCTTAACTTACATTGAGAGAAAACTTCATTGCAAATTGCAACTCGATTATTCAAAAATTCCTATTTTGGCATTCAGGTCAACTGACGTAACGTCCTCTGCCTTCCTCTTTTGAGATTACAGGTGTGGATTATAGGTGGTAAGCCTATTGCCATACACCGGGCACATATCCACACTCCGAGCCACTACTTAGAAAATTTAAATTAGAAAATTTAGTCGCAGTTGCACTTGCAACCAACACGACCAACGATGCATGCATATAAGAATATCGTAGTAAATACATTGGTGCTAATAGATGCAAAGATATGTTCAACTACGTTCGGCTAAATTCGGAGTTGATAGCATATCCGCACACTAAAACGATAGGTCTTTTAATCTGTAGCATTCTTTATCCGACTCTTTTATCTTTCCACTGTTGGAACACGGGTATCGTCTCAAAATGTCATAGTTGGAGCCATAGTCTGCCATGATGGCTAAGTACGGGTTGGCTGATTCACACGCCTTTAGAGAAATGTTTTTCAAAACCTGAGATGTGCAGGTTTCCTCAAGATGTTTTTGCAACATTGCATTTCGAACCCCTAGGCTGTCACTGGTCTGTAATGAGATGTGTATGATTTGATAATTCATAATCCTTTCCATGTCTTTTGTATGTTGTTTTTCTAGAACCTTCACGTTGTGTACAGCATACAGCATATCTGCCGATATAACTTACCTACGTGCTTGTGTCCGGCCAATCGACTCGCCCACGCGGGGACCTGGAACACAAATTACGCGTTGAACTGTTTACATTATTACCGGCCACGTAATTATATTGACCAATATTTTGTTAAATGCGAACGCTCATTTTGCATTAATCAGCGAGGCATTAACTGGTTTTAACTCGAGGTGGTTTATTTTTTAGAAATGTGGAATAATGTGGTGGTTTTTCGTTCTTACGTGTTTACTGTGTTCGTGTTTTATAAACACCTAACGTATTTTGTATTACACTCCTCGGCCTACCTCTTCGGGGATTACAGGCGTGATGATACGTAACTTTATAATCAATGGATGTAATGCGGAATCGTTCTTATGATTATATAGGTAGGATAGTAGTAAAACGTGACATGAAACCTATAATCCCCGAAGAGGTAGGCAGAGCAGTGTAGTGCAATCCCAAGTTTTTTTAGTTACGTTTACTTTCCACTATGAAATAGGTCGTAAGTCTATTTGTCATACACCGGGGGCATATGTTCAGATTTCAAGCCACTACAAGAAAATCTAATTTTTATTCGAACCTTTTATCGTTCCACTTTTGGAACATGGGTCTCCTCTCAGGGTGAGAGGTTTAGGTCATAGTCTGCTACGGACAAGTGTGGGTTGGCAGATTTCACACGCCTTAGTGAACATTTCTTTTGTTCTCTACAAATCTAAATTATACAAATCCAACAGTGCCCGACTCGGAATTCGAACCCAGGACCTTTCGACGGCATTCATGCTTGCAACTTATAGCACCTACAAAGCTATCTGACCTAGTTTATATTTTATCTTTTTATCTTCCTAGTTTGGAATTTTACAAAGCACAAACTTGATATCACAATACTTCACAAGCAGGTAATACATTCAACGGGGTGAACGACCACTCGCTAATACCAGGAATCGCCATCCACGAGCTGCATAAATACCACCGCGCACTAAAATGAGCTTCACCTACATATAATAACGATGTATTACGCGTTTGACCCAATCATTGTTATGTAGTGATATCAGCTTAACCTAATTTCAGATGCTATTGTACTCGTATCTAAATACTGTTCAATCTATACGAAGTTCTGATGTTATTAGAAATTGACGACTCAAATTATATATCACGTATAGATAGCTGAAGGGATTATGTTTTATGAGGCGTAAATTAAACTTAAAAGAAAGCCAAAAAATCATTTCGGGGTGCATGAAAGGAGCCTCCCCGAGCGGCGACTGTGTCTGATTAAGTACGAACATACACTACCCGGCGCACCCTGGACATTGCGACTAATCCTTTCACCACGATGGCTGGTCGCTCAGATCAGCTATCGACTCGACGAAGTAGAAGACTTTTTAATTATATATTTTACAGAGAAAACACGTTTTAATTATAGTCAGCATGTTACAGGAACAACAATAGCAGTAATCGCGGTTAGAGATAAACTGCACCTTTTGAAAATGGTTTCGTTCAGACAACATTTATATATAACAGCTCATTACTTTTACAGTTTACGATATTTTGCATCTTGCGTGACTTTACTCATTGAAGATCATCGTCAACCGCCTATGTAAGTCCAAGTTTTTGCCCATAATCCCCACGGTGGGCATGTGAGTTAGAGACCACATAATACACCTTCTCGCATCTCCTGCACTGTTTTGTTCGTACGCGGCCAGACTATGTATGTCGCCATGCCTCGACAGACCGCGCCATACCGCTGTCTGTTAGCGCCGGGTTTAGTCGCATTTTACGACACCCTGTATCCCGGCACGGGGTTCGGGAATGTATTCTTACTTATTTCCGACACGATTACTTGCACGGAAATAGATTAACAGTTTAAATTTAACACTAATTATGATGTTATATTCGCCCTAAGGAACATAATCTATATATACATATAAAACAAAGTCGGGTTTGTTACAACACTTATAACTCGAGATCTGCTGGACCAATTTTCATGGTTTTT
>DWFO01005043.1:0-10855 GCA_018246595.1 Mimoniades nurscia nurscia
ACCCGGTACCCTGGGAGAGACACCCGGTTATGTGGGACTTTTACCTTACTAAAACCCCCTCGGTGGGCTTTCTTGGCGCTAATAGGAGGACTCCGACATCTCCAACGCAACACACCAATGCCCTTCTAGCACGACGCCCCTATGGGCCCGACACTCGGGAGAGGCCACGACGGTATGCGGCTACATATACCGTCGTCCTTCCCGAGGTTGCTAGCTAAGAAGCGGTTCGAGCTCCCATCCTAGCCGCTCGCAACCCCGGAAGCCTCCTTTTAGTCGCCTCTTACGATACCGTACCGTAGCTCGTATCCTGGTCCAGAGCCACAGGGACCCGTAAGGACCTACCGCGCTTCTTCTACATTCATTCATTACAATACAAGTCTTTATTTTAAATCGCAACATACAAAAATAATAAATTGACTAAGGAAATAAGATACAATCCGAAATGCCCATTCAACTTTCATACACAGCTTTGCAAATGTCTTACAACAACGCAAAAATATGGAAGTAGTCTAAGGGTGGAGGATGTGGCGCAGTTTGAAAAGATCGTTTCAATCTTATAAATTTGTTTGTAGAATTTTTGTAGTAATTTTAAAGGCAAAAGTTAATTTTGGGTTCTGATGCTTCATTCATTCAATTTCTTCATGTTCAAACGTAAGTTTTTTTGTGTACATTATGCATATTATGTAAAATATTCATTAAATAACATGAGCTACACAAATGGATTTAGATTATTATGTAACGGCATTCCAAAGTGGTGATAACATGGCTATGTATATGACGACTATATTTTTATTCTAAACACAATACTTATCACAAATGCAACATCACATGAACAATTCTCAATATATCAGGTACCTGCAAGCGATTATTTACCTTATTAACATTATAAGTAAGATTCAAGACTATTTACTGCAGCGTAAAGGAAAACATCGCGAGGGAGCTTCGCCAGTGGCATTAACTCTCATGATTCGTTTCAACAGTGAAACGATAAATCGTATGATTACGATGCAGCTTTGAAACAGTCAAAAGTTAATCTTACAGCTTCAATTTCAGTTAACGAATTACATGCAACACTAGACAGTTATAAACTTCGTAGCTGAATTTGATTCAAAATTTAAACCATATACGGAATCATAATTACATAATGACAAAATCTAAATACGCTTCCTGTTTTAGTGTAGGAATACATCATGAGGAAACCTGCACACCTTCTGCTTCCCATGATGGTCTCTAAGGCTTGAAGTCTCCCAAAGCGCACTTGGCCAGAGTGGTAGACGGCCTTCTTCTTATGCCAAGACACTCGTGTCCAACATCGGAACTGATACTTTGATGATAACAATGATGATGAAATACGCAAAAGATAAAAGGCAATCCATAGACAATCTCCAGTGACTCAACCTATCTCGCGTTGGCTAACAATTTGAAAGATCTTGTGCATTTGAAAATTCAATGCCACAAGAATCAAGACTTAGCGGTTATTATATAAATTACAATATTAATCAACAAGGAAATACTTTTATACTATTGAGTTATGTTATTACGTTAAATATATTGACTTCTATGAAACAATAAATTATTTGAAAAAATAAATACAGTTAAGTCGGTACTAAATCAATTGGTTCTAATTAACGGTCTGACTAGATCGATTTAAAATGTATTAAGAATTTGGTTTTTAACAATGTTAAAGCCTACAATAACTGTAATAACTATATTTCATTGAACTTGAAAGTTATGAATAAATTTTAATTTAATATGCTTACATAAAAATGGATTAATGATTACTCATATACCTACACATTACATCAGCTATATAGGCTGCTTTAGGATCAGAAGACCTTGTGCGGAGTTGTACCAAGACATTATTAAATACTCAATCGTCTTCCGAATTCCCCGTGAATGGATTCTTCGATTCGCATTTAAAAAATGTTCCCGCCACGCGACCACACGAATAATTTACTCGCCGATAAACAATTTTGTACTACTGAAGCTCATTCCTTAACCCCTTTAACAGTTCACCGTTGACCATCGGACATTGAATGGCAAGATTTATGCTCTGCCGAGATGCTGTACTTTTACGGCGCGGCGGCGTTCGTAAACATCGGCACAGAGATCGAACTACGTACAAATGATTCGAAATATCGCGTCCCGGAATCCACAGTGGACGACAAAACGTCTGAAACATGTTTGGGACAATTTAGTAAATCAGTACTGTGGACAATATATACAAAATGTTTTCGAAACATTCGCTGGCGAAGATCTATATCGACGTTAAATGAGCATTAATTCCATGTTGTGCTCTCAAAGAAATCCAATAGCGAAAATTACTACCGTTTTATACACACCTATTACTGCAGGTAATTCAAAATATTCTGTCTCGATTCCAATTTTTAAACCATGACGTAATCGCTTATATTGGAATCGCACTAATGGTCGTTTCAATAATACCGTCTCTGAGAGGAAAGCAGATTTCGATCGTATTTAAAATAGAATTAAACGCCGAAACCTAAAAGAGGACCTTGAATAGGATCCAAACGCCTCTGCTCGCATATTTAGTCTATGGCACATTCACGCATAGAGAAATTAATTGTATGCGATTCAACAGATAGCTTTGTTCAACGCATAGACATTCGTGAGGATAAAATATTTTTAGATCTCACTTTATTTGTGCGGCTCGGAATGGCCAATTGTTTAATTCTCGGCACAAGGATGCGAGCTGTTTACTTTGTCATTCATAGACAACGTAGTACCTTGCGTTTTATCTTTACGCGGAGACCATTCTTGTATCTACATACCTACGATTTTATAGCTACAGTACCGCCTAAGGCGGGGTGACGTCGTTCGGTATGGCTGTCCCTCTGAGACTGCCCGGATAAAGCGGAGATCCTTAAGGCTCGACAGTGCATAGCTTCGCATCGCATAGTTCACCGCGGCGTATGGACGGCGGAAAACATTCTTGTAACATGTGGCCATGTGTCCATGTCCACGTGAATGGTTGTCGACTTTAAACAATCCCTAGACTTTCGTTATAATATTGGTGATAATAACCTTTCCATGTTATGTCCTTTTTTGTCATATAATAATGCGATGTTTATTTACATCACGAACGCTCATACGTCGAAGACCAAAAATCTATTTGCTTACAAACTGGTTAGCGGGCGCCAATGTAATTAGCATTTTCGCCTTTTATTTCTTTCGTATGCCCCAAAGGTAGAGCAAACTTGTTGTGCGCTGGCCATGTCGTTAGGTCGTCACAGACAGAGCTATTATAATATTAATTTATTAATATACCCTGCTATTAAATATGTGCTGAAAACGCTATGCTATATATAGGTACTATAATATATAGTTATATCTTTGCGGTCATTATCTGACCTTTAATATCTCTTGCTAAACCGAGATATCTTATCTGTTCACATATTTTGACGACATAAGATAGAGATGTATATTATAGCTACGTATGCTACCACTGACGAAAATATGGAGTAATATATCATATGCCTTGCAACAATATATATCATAGCTCCGTCTGTGACCGCCTTAATATATATGCTTCATTATTTACTTTTACTCTTACAAAACAGTTAGGTAACAATGTGTAAGAACAAAGGCGGTCTGTTTGTCCGTCCGGTGGCGCGTCCTGTCCACGGCGCTACGTGAGCCACATGGCAACTAGAGGCACTCGTAAGAGAACTATTGAAACAGGAAGGCGTAATGAAGATGACGTGTGGAATTACAAAAGCGGTACTGAATTATGAGATGACTGGTTTGGAGAGAAAGTGATGTTGAAATTTGATATTTTTTAAATGAAAATCGCTGTGTAGAATGTAGTTCGCACTCGGGATGCTCTGCCTACCCCATAAGCGCCATCATCCACAGCCTATGACAATCCACTGCTGGACACAGGTCTCCCCTGAGGAGTTATGCCCATATACCCTACGCTGCGCCTGCGGGTTGGGAATCGCAGAGCACAGCTTCGCGCACCGCCCACGCTGCTGCCCGCAGGTGACCAAAGAATTTAGATATGCCATAATAAAGATGACGTGACTTTATCAAGCGGACAATAATATTTTTAGTATAAAATTGTACAAATATATTTAAAATTCATTTTATTCTAATGTTTTTATCTTTAATATACTAAGTACCCAAGTCGCTTGTATACACATCATGAAAGTGACGGTGCTTAGACATGATCATAAAATATGATACTTCGAGTCCGATATCATTTAATGATAAGTTGTAAGCCTGTGAGTGGGATTATTCATTGCTACTCAGTATCCACCTCTCCTCGCCTTTAAAGGAAAAATTACTCGCAGTCCATTATGACACTGCACATGTTGTATGCGATTAATTTATTTTACAACTCATAGAAAACAACCGGTATCTAATGATATGGCAACAAGTTTTATATAAAATAATCTGTTTGGTGTGTAGAATTTAGCTCGAAATAACATGCAATTCAAATCCAGAAACTTGATGGGCTAGCAGTGTTTTTTGACTTTATATATGACTTTTGGTGTCCCTATAAAATTCTTATAAATAGTGAGAAACTAATTTATCGAATATACAACAGCCGGTATCATCACAGTGTATAATCGTAAATCTTCTTACAGAACCGTCCCACGGAACAGCTCTCGTTTTGTTCTCGAAGGTGTTCTCCATACTTCATTACCAAGTATGAATGACGCGAGTCATTGAATACACACGGTCGCTCTTAACTTGAATTAATCCACGGCAATACGAATCATACTCCTAAATGTAAGACGCTATTATGTTCGATGAAACTGTAATATCCATTTTAAGCCTTTCTACATGTTTTATTAATCCAAGCTCGTTACATCTATTGTGCCTTCGACGGATGACTGATTTTGAATCACGTAGAAAAGGCAGAGCTTCAGACTTGTTTTTTTATTTTTATTTATGCCATAAATTACACGGCAGAGAACAATGGTAAGGATAATTTGAATTATTAAAAATAAATTCGATTATATGATGAATGTATCACACGATTGTCACACATATCACACGAATGTATCACACGATATTCGATTAAAATTTTAGATTACGATTGCGATCGAGACAAATCTATTAATTAACCAATCGATTAATCGAGTTTAATGCAGGTTCAAAATCATACGTCATATAAAAGATCAACGAGTTTACTGAATGAATGTTTACAAATACAATTACGTGTCGGTATGGACGAGAAAATATGTCAATCATACTGTATTAAAATAAGTTCAAGCAATGTTTGGGAAAATAAATACATGTCGATAATTAATTATTACATAATAATAATAATAAAGCCCTTAGACTTTCTCAGTCTTATTCTTAGAGGTGATGTACAAAGTGGAAAGATAAGAGGTGAGAATATATAGCTTTATGCTCATCTTTAGATTTAAAGATAAAGTAGATTTGTAAATAAAATAGATTTATTTTATTTACAAATTTTTACGTATCCACGTGCAAAATTGACGACATATCATACAAACTTTCGTCCTTTATTTTACCCTTTAGGCGGTGAATTCTTAAAACTTTTCCTCGCTTTGTCATATCGAGAGAAACTTTGTACGAAACTTCGAGCTTTAACCTCCGTTGGTTTTGTCCGTGATATATGCGACGATGATAAGTTTTTGTTTTATCGTCTTCGGTAAAAATCAGACCAACAAATGGAAAGTATACAGCTCCCATCTGCGTTATAACATTTTAGGGAGAAAGGGTCCACCCACTCTCAGAGGCTTACAGTTGCGGGATTATCTTTCTTTTACGTCGTTCATAATCCTACGAAAATAATCTTCATGTATGTTTTTACTACTCAGCTGTATACATGAGAGCCTGTATGATATTGTATTTAGTGTAACAGATAATTAGGTAGTAAACACGCTCACTGGATTATTTTTTCGATATAAACTACATAAACAAAATCACGCACCGGAACTAGTGTGAGTTCTCGAGCGTGTAGTGCGAGTCAATCATGTATACAGGCTGTTAAAAATTATTACTATGAGTTTACCATAAACAATAATATTTTGTGTATTAAAAAATATTTGTTAAATACTTTTCGAAATTACGGTGTTTTTTGAATATTTTCCACCATGCTGTTGCAGACGCTCCACCCCACACAGTTGTAGAAGAGATCAACGCCCAACAGTGGAACATAAAACGGTTTCAACCATATTAGATTTAATGTAGCCCTCATTTTAGATAGACCAATCTGTTCATTTTATAATTAAAACTGATTAATTTATCCAATTTATTAAAAATAATCAATAAAAATGACTTTTCGTTAAATAACATGTGAGCATTTAAGAATGTTAGGCTTTGTTTCATAAAGCATAGAAAAATAAATGAGTTAACACATTTTTGATAAACAAATTAATGTAGTTGTTACTAAATACTAAAACAAATGTGTATAAATATATTTTGAGTATCATTGAAGTCAAACTTTTCATTTCTGTTCTAGAACATTACGCGTCTGATTTTCCAGATTCGTACAACATGGACGTATTCAAGACTGGACTGACCAAGACTAGACTAAACTTTGTAGGCAAGCATGCTACATCCTAGGCTAAATTAGGTTTACCATCAAATGAGATTGTAGTTAAATGCTAGCCTATGGCTTTTAAAAAAACACATTGTTACGATTTTTCGAAGTCAACATATATTTGTGAACAGCCTGTATATAAAGTTCGTAAAGCGTTAAGGACTTGCGATCAGATACACATGTCTGGCCTTTTTACCTTCGGATCACTCTGAAGATTGATATCAAAGGAAAGCTCAGGTGAAAGAACTTTGGTCGAGCACCTGCTAAGTGCTAATGGCGTTGTGGCGTCCGCATATCGGAAACGACCTGACATGTTGAGCAACAGCATTGTGACGGGCACTTAGATAAAATACTATAAAGACAATTATTACACAATATAAATATGAAAAAAGGTCTGTAAAGATAAAGATGTTTGGCACTCGTTCTCTACATACGATATAATTATATCATTATTTTGATAATTATTGAATAGGAATTCCTTTTTTGTAGCGCCTTATTACTATGTAAGTCACTTAGTATCTACAATACATTGGTATCGTAAGGTATCTTTATATCTTTGAGGCGCAATGAACGCAACATCGAACATTAAGGGTCCTACAAAGACTATTCTAAAGAGGACCTTAAAGAGGGTTCTTGAACGCGGAGGGTTCTACGAAGTTCACAAGGGTCATTGTCCGTCACGCTCTTTAACGATATCGTGTGTAAACGCAGCTTTATTTCGGGGAATCATTCCCATTGTTCTGTTTACGGCTTTACAATGCTTTGTCGGAGTCGTAAGATTTTATTAAAGATTTAATCAAGGTAGTTGAAGTGCGGGTGGTGGATAATGATCGTATAAATGCGTAAATGAGATGTTTTTATGTTGCGGAAATACAATAGACATTTTCTTAACAACGTCATTCCTACTTAAAGTTATAGATGTATGTATGTATCTCTATATGTACTTCTTTCTGAACAATACTCATGTTATATTCTAAGATAAGAGTTACAATAGGCATTTGTACATTCATATGCGACATACATTTTCATATCATATAATAATAATATCTCGGGACATCTCCACACACGGCCATCAGATCCCAAAGTAAGCATAAACCGAGCTTATGGTATGGATAATTAGATCACTGATAAACTACATATATACGTATAAATATATACTTATATACATATTTTTTTTATTTTTTTACATCCAGACAGAAAAAATACTTGTGTTCATCACACAAATGTTTATTCCGAGTGGGAATCGAACCCATGACACCCGACGCAACAGTCAGATTCCACTAACCACTGCTCCAACGGGGCAGTATATTACGAATTTCGGGCTGTCTTATTAGTCCAGTGGCTAGTAAACTATCACCCACACCAGAGGTTCATCATTCGCTTAATTCTAATTTATAGGAATGTATTCAAAAATATATACTATGTAATATAGTATATCAATGACCTGGTTACCATAGCATAAGCTTTAACTGTGAGTTAACTCAAAACATTAACTCACAACAATTTTTACCATAGTTACCATAGCATAAGCTTTAACTGTGAGTTAACTCACAGTTAAAGTTTACGCTATGGTAACTATGGTAAAAATTGTTCTAACATATTATTATTAGATAGGATATCATATTATATGTTATTGTTGTAGTTGCTGTCGTCATTATGATTACTATCTAATTATTATTATTATTATTATCATACGCCGAGTACTGACAGCTGTGTTCCGTTGCCCGCAGGATCAGAAGCGCAGGTGCAGTGCACGCCCGAGATCATGACAGTGACGGTGCCAATGGACGGCGACAGGAAGATCGCCTACTTGGACCAGCTGAAGCGTAAGCATTACATCTTTAATACTCCACACTAAGGTACAACCAACATTAACCCACTGTTGGACACGCCACTGAGCTTGATGCTAGCTTAGTTTCCAACCGCTACCCCACTGCGTATTTCGTCACTCCACCTGCCCGTAGCTTGATAATACATGAATAAAATGTTCTATGTATATTCAAAACCGCTTCCATTTTTATTTAGTCTGCCTACACTAGAGTCTAGTTTATATTATCGTAACAAATTTTGTACTAAAAAAACATTCTGTACTCAATATTATCCCTATATTTGTATAGAAATATGCATTGGTTTTCGACATTCATCTAAAACTTGTTGTGGGAGTCTAAAATTGATATCGATAAAATTAATGTATTTCGTCCCACAAATTGCCAATTTAAGAAAACCTCCCACCATACAATCAGGGTCGCCGTGGATATAAACATCAACAAGTGTTTTGTCTCCCAAGTTCAGCGTCAACCAAAACGATATAACTGATGATAAAACCGATGATCAGGTTGATTACGATTACGATAGTACCACGTTCAAATGTACTACGCGTGTACACAGAACAAAGCTAATGAACGAACGAAATGAACTCAATGAAATAAGTATAAATCGTATCCGTCAGAAGTGGATCCAAAAGTAAAATGGATCAGATGAAATAACAGTAATTACAATTTTAAATACGCTATTGTGTTGGCCGTCGTAACGAACGATTCATTCGTCACAACGATACACATACAGCTGTCAATGTCGCACAGAGACTGTTAATCATACAACAATTAGACATATTCACACGAAAACAATTTGATTGTTGAAAAGAAATATGGCCATTGCAATAATTGCAATACGTGTGAAAATCTCTGAATTTTTATTACGGGAATTGGTTTAATGATTCATGTATCAAAGAAGAAATTAACAAATGTACCTTTAACTGAACGCGCCACTACAGATGTTATAATCTGCTGCATATGCAATAATCCTTTTAACTTCTATAAGTGGAACTAGTGACTGAACGCTTTTAAGTTTAAAATTCGAACGTCATTCTACGGAACTGATTCTGTTGTCATCTGCATAATATCTAAGAAATCCTTTGACACATGTCCTTCTACAAGCGGAACCTGAGTTATTGACTATAGCTGCGCTTGTAACCGGAACTTCGGTAACTTTGGCACGTTTAAATTTAAAATTGGAACGTGACTCTACCCAACCGTCTCTGTGGTAACGTCTGCTTTATATCCAACAATGCGACGTACAGTGGAAGATGCGTTCTGTGAAGAGATGGAACGATGAACGACTCCACACCATCCCGTGTTTTGAGATTGACACTTGAATAGTGACACACAAACACGCGGATCCATCATTGCTGTGATTTAACGTTTCATTTCGCGGCTCCTGTGGACACGTGGGAATTGTTGATGCGAGTTCGACGCCAGTGTCGGGAACTGTCTAGTCGGCACCATTGTTTGCATGTGTGACAAATCGTCATAATCATGTTTTTTTTAATCCGTTTGATAAACAGCTTTTTCCGGTTTATAAACCTTTTATGTTGACTGTACATGGACTTGTTTCTTTTTGTGAATACTTCACCACCATGCGCAGGAAACGTTCCAAGTTCATTGTCATATTTAATCGTGCATTTCTCACTGACATTGAATATCAGCTTTTTCTTTCTCAGTTTACAGCCCTTGCCAGCCAGTAATGCAGGGCAACTTAGCCGTGTTCATGTTGGACCTGCAAGACCATCACAAATGTGGCGTCACGAGAGTCTTGAACAGTCTCACTGTGAGTGTATAGTCCGTTAACCTCCCTCTTAATCGTTCTGTTCTATCCATAAGACATGCCAAAGAACAGAAGAGCCTTAATTAGTAAAGCATTCGTAAATTAAAATCTTATTTTTTGCTCTAACTTAGCTGTGCAAGACCAACTATAACTACTATATAAAAATAACAATCTATGTATATAGCCACGCCCGGTCTCTTACGGAGTAGACGAAGAGCATCGAATGTTAAATGTCGAACAGTATGTCATTAATTCGCTATCATTGAATCTATTTTTCCTCTTTCAGGGTAAAAGAACATTTTACCACAAGGTGGTGATAGAGAGCGAGCTGGGCGGGCGCGAGACCGTGACCGCGCGCTGCGTGGTTGCCGGCAAGCTGCGGCCGGCGCGCGCCGTGGAGCCCTTCCCGCAGGACTTCAATGAGCCAGAGTAAGTACATACTCACGTCGATAACCACTAAAGTGTTTTTCCTCATCTTTGTGTCAAGCACCATCGTCAATGTCGGTTACAGGTGTCCTCTCAAAATGAAAACGATTATATCCAAAATCACTCTCACTGTGAGAGGCGCCAGAAAACCTTTTTTAGGGGAATATACCAGAGTATATACCATAGTATATACCATAGTATATACCAGAGTATATACCAGAGTATATACCAGAGTATATACCAGAGTATATACCAGAGTATATACCAGAGTATATACCAGAGTAT
>DWFO01005044.1:0-10854 GCA_018246595.1 Mimoniades nurscia nurscia
GTAACTGGTGAAACGTGGGAATGTTCTACATTCCTCTGCCTAGCTCTTCGGGGATTACAGGCGTGAAGTTACTTTAAGTTACTGTTAGACAAAAAAATAACAAGGCTTTCCGCTTCACCGCGCGCGATGTGTGACTGTTTCCGCGTATCGTAATGAGTTCTTTGATCCTTTAGCTATCCAGTGGTATAATTTAATTTAGGATGTAGAGGATAGTTTCGAAAGTTCAATGCCAAATTGGGTCCCCCGATTTTGTTATCATCAGGTTTTTTAGATTGCCTCTGTGGTAGCAAATTTAAAGACGTATTCACGTCATAATATTCTTTTCGGTCGTGGTCCTTCTGAACCCAGCAGTACCCCGCTGTCGTCTTCTTGTGTTCAGGTACGAGCTAGTAGGAATGTTATCTAAGCTTCTTTTAGCAATACACGGCCGCCAGTCAATGACCTTTCTTCCCTATCGGTTATCGGCTGTTCGAGTTGTCTAATTGATTTAATGTTCAACAAACATTTTTATTATAATCCTTACACACGATTTTAAACCTATTTCGGAGGGACGACCCTTTAACCTTTATGATGTAGCAAAATGTTTACGGTACTTCGCTTAACTCAAAGAAAAATGACTGTCTAAAACTGGGCATCGCGATTGAAATATACGAGTATTTCAGTTCATTATAGTTCATAACGTACGAGTAGCAAAGTGACATCACTGTAATCCCCGAAAAGGAAGGCCGAGAAATGTAGTACACTCCCACGATTCACCAGCTAATTATACGTGTTCATCATGTGGCCAATAACATTCTCGAAGGAATTTTTGTCATAAATTCCTTACAATACACAAACAGAGAGAGAGAGAGAGGGAGAGAGAGAGAGAGGGAGAGAGAGAGAGAGAGGGAGAGAGAGAGAGAGAGGGAGAGGGAGAGAGAGGTAGATAAAATCGATTTACTTACTCATATTACCAATTTATATTATGTATTCTTGGCAATAAGAAAAATGTGAGATAATTAAATACTAGAGTTCCTCGTTATTGACAACGGAAACATTTAATTTTATTATTATTATGTTATGTGGTATTTTTGTTCGTTAATAGTCACCGCCGTTCGAATTGGCCCATTTATTCGTCGTTCTTAGTTTTACTAGAAGAGTGTTCCGCACAGCTTTAAAAGACAAAAAAACTAGTCATTATTTTACATTGTCTAGAAAACTATCGTAATAATAAGGACCGTGGGTAGTTAGATGAAGAAAAAAAAATATAACATCAGGCCTGTAATTCCAGGTGAGCTAGGCACTGGGGTGTAGTACACTACCACATTTCACCAGTTAAGTTTACGTTCCACCATGGAATAGGGGCCCATTGCCATATATCGAGAATAAATCCAGACTCTGAACAGTTCCTAGAAATTTCTACTAGAAAATCCAAGTTACAAAAATTTAATAGTATGTACCCTGGGTTTGAACCCAAGACCTCGATCAGCAGACGTGGTTGCAACCACACAATCAACGAGGCAGATACATAAACATAAAATCAATATGCAAAACAATCTCGCGCAGTCAGTGCACGAGTAAAAGGTCAACGTTCGAGAATTTTCCACAGTAGCTCGCAATTTGGCAGTTCCATTGGCTATTTCAGCACAAAAACACATAGCGGATTGAGCAACTCTGAGCGAGATCGGTTCGTAGATATCAGATGCGTTTCCTGCCCAGTCTTGAGTCTGTGAGTGTTTGTCTGTATCTGGCTTTGTATAAGTTTGCCCGGCTTTATTCCAAAGCTAGCAACAACATCTTGTTTGTGTATACTCTCAGAAGTCTGAAGTCTCCGAAACCTTGTGCATGTATGAAGATTGAGATGAATGTAGAAGAAACACGGCAGCTCTGTAAGGATAGATATTTTGCGCTCTTTGCTCGTAGACTATCCCTCGATGGACCTGCGTGAAGATACGTATGTACATATGTATAATCTAAAAAAGGCTTAACATCCGGTGTAATAGACGCGTTGGTCGCTACCAATAATTGTAAAATTACGTCACGGTTTAGTAGGTGCGGTAGGCAGACGCACTAAGATACGAGAGGCCGCAGTAATGTTCACAACCATTCCAGGGCCTCTCGATCGATCTATCGAGGTAATCCTATTTCCAGAACTAAGACACAAAGAAAAATACTCAAAATGAGGCAATGTGAGACACATACTCGTATAAAGCACGAGTTTTTTTATCGTTATTTGTATTTCAATATCATTATAAATTCATGAGCTTTTGCTGTACTACGAATTTGGATTGTACATACAACCAACAAATTTCTTTCCTCACCAAATCTATCCATCGAATAGTAATAAAGCGATTATTGCTTTTAAATATTTACAAGCGCATTAAAGCAAGCAATTTGTCTGGCTACACCCGGAGCTTCGTTCAACAGCGGAACGTATGGCTTTATCTATCTCGTTAACGTGATAATGTTGGCATTAATGTAACTGCATCCATTACAAGCACGCAGCGGCCATTTTGTTAAAGCATGCATGGATTTTCAAACCTCTGTTAATGACAGTTTAACTGTATATAAATTATTAGGAACCGGATGTTGCTATTATATTTGGGCTCGCCGAATAGTAGTGGTTAGTGTGCCGGACGGTTGATTGGTGGTCTTGGGTTCAATTTCCAAACGGAATAAATATGAGTGTGCTTAGCGTAAGTATTTGAAATACGTTTGGGTGAAAAATATACCTATGAAAAAGTTTCAAAACAAAGATTATTTGATGTATTTTAATTTTTTTCATTCGCCCACAGTAATGTCGAGTATGAGTCATATGTGAGTACGAACCTTGAAGAACCTTTCCTTCCCCGAGCAGATTAGAGGCCACTGGGTGATGTCACGAAACTTTGTAACAGTTTATGATCGCCTCGTTATGAGTAAGAGTTGTCCCATCACACCGCAGACAAGACCCGGTTTTATGAGCTATAGAGTCAGGTCTAAAATTAGGAAAATTAACAAAAATATTTATTAAGAATGGCAACAACCCAAGTAGTCAATATTACTAACTACTTTATGAATAAGGCATTATACGTATACTATATATATGTATATTGTACTTATAATATATATACATATACTATACATATATACATATACTATATATTCATATACTATATATAAATATACTATATTATAAATTTACATGTTCAATTCCACTGCCTTGCTGTAGAACCGCTTATGTGTTCGAAGATCTTCATCACAAAAGCTCATAGATCGTGGGAGGGAATACAGTGGAAATCGCTAAATTCAAACGCGCGGGGGCTCTGACTAGGGCATGTCTTTTAAAGATGGTGACGAAAGATCGCGAATTGTATAGCAACATTAAAACGTACTTTTAAGGTAACTTTTGTTTTAAGTATTTCTATGTTTTCAGGTATTCGCTGTAGAGAATACCGTTCTACCTCTGTTTGCCGTTTATCGCTCGTTTGGTGTTAGTGCCTATTGGAGCATAATGGGGCAGGTGGCATACAGTTGGCTTAATTATATCCATTACCAAGTTTCAGTGTAGCCTAGCTATGAACCCACGTGTTTTTCGCACTTAAAATGTAAGTCGGCGAATGTTGTGTTGAAATTGTAAATAAAAAAGTTTTTAAATCCAACCTTTGTCCGAACAATACTAACCTAGATTACCAATACTAACCTAGGTTTCACCAGTTACGTTTACGTCCCAATGTGGTGATGGGCCTATTGCCATACACCGGGCATAAATAGAAAAATATAGAAATAGTTCAAATGTGTTACTACTTCTTGTTAATTTTTTAATAATAACAGTTATAAATTAATTTACAATTGAATTCATTTTTGTTATGTCCAAGTATCGAATGTAGCTACACGTTTTTAAACACTAACAAATTACATATTATGTACATCATAAAGTACGCTCGAATAAAATCGATGCAGTAGAATCAAATATATATGAGTGTTGCGATACATGGCAGTGTCGTAGTTTCGTGCAACTTTTTGCGACGGATCGTTTCACTGACGATGCGTCGCGTTTGATGGACAGTTTCCGACTGCACTCCATGTGTCCTATTTCCATTAGATTTTGTTAAACCGGAAGTTACATTCATGTCGCAATGGCTTTTTTATTTATTTGTACATACAATATAGTTATGTTCATACGTAGGTATAGTTTTAGAAAAAAAAGAAAAGAAAAACAATAACATCACGCCTGTAATCCCCGAAGAGGTAGACAGAGGAATGTACATAGAACACTCCCACATTTCACCAGTTACATGTTTAAGTCCCACTATGGAATAAGTGGTGAGCCATACACCGGGCACATTTCCAGACTCCGAGCCACCACTAGAAAATCTAAATTAGAAAATTTAATAGTGCCCGACCCGAGAATTGATACCAGGATCTCCCGTTCGGCAGTCGCACTTGCAACCAACACGATCAACGAGGCAGTCAAATGAATTTCGATATATTATAAACTAGCGGCCCGGTACGTGCCTCGCTACGTATAACGCGAAATATTTAAAAAATATTAAAATAAACACGTTGGCCATTCTCAAGATGCACAGCCAAGTGAACAACCACAGGATGTCTTTCGTGCATTGGAAAGGACATAATCTTCCCGACAGCGTCATTACTACTAATATAGCGCCCCATTTGATACTGAGTAATTTCATCATTTCTGTTATCACCAGCAACACCGAAAACAGCCATATCGCTCCCTATATTTACATACTTGCAAATATATTTGATGGATTTGACTGAATTACAATACTCCACATTTATATGAGCAATAATTCATTTGTTACAAAAAATGTGATGAATGAAAAACCGCTCTAATGATTTTGTGCAAACTTCACGTAAACCTACTAAATAGTCCAAACATAGCCTAAACATTTGTTTTGGATAGGTGAGCCCGTTCTTGAGTTATAAAATTACAACGAAAAGTGGCATTGATTTTTATATATATAAGATGTGCTGTCGTTCGTTATGATTATTGGCTTTCAGTTCTAGAACGTTTGCATTATTCAATAATTAGAGAAATATTATGATGTTTGAATCATTTAATTAATAATTAATATCAAATTATTAATATTATCCAGAATATGATCTAATGAAGCCAAATATTTACTCAATTTAGAACCCTTGGAAACTTTGCTTATTGACCTTTTGCGCCCCGTTGGCTTACAAACTTTAGCTCAACATCTAAATCTGGTCTTGTAAATTATAGGCCTATCCGTGGCCTACCCGATGCTTTATTTGCACTTAAAAGGGATATATTAGCGACGGTTGGAGCACTTTTAAGTGTGAAGGATTTTACAAAATCCCTCGGCGCTTACATAACACTGGGTATGCTTTAGTTTGTTATATTCGGCGAAACCTAGCAATAACTATCATTACGTTGTATGACATTATCTAAGAAGTTGTGATTTGGAAAATAGGTATCACTAAAAAACCTCAAATATTTCACAGTTCAGTTATAAATACATATAATACTACATAGCGGGCGTCTGTGGATTGAGGGGTTTTGGGTTCGATCGCCGGATTGAGCAACGTCGCGGGTTTTTCTGGCTTCGCAGACCCAGTAGTAGCTTGAAGTCCTGATTTTTGCTCGGTGTAGTGCAATAGGCTATGGTAATAGTTTAGCCGAGTTCCGCTTTTAGCTAGTATACTATTCTATCTAAATGATGAGTAAACAGACTAGCCAATCGTTTGTCCATTGTTTTCTAACAATTTACTGTCTTGTTAGGTAGTATGTATCCACGAAAGCCATGCCGATGTTACAATTAATTGTATCGTTTTGCATCTTTTCTACAATATGTTTCATTGGTAATTTACAGTTAAGCAAGAGCAGTAAATAGTTAGCTATATATAGCAAGCGTAAAATGATAGGCTAATTACAAGCCAACACATATAATATATGTATATAAAAACCAAACAGACAAGTTAATAAGATTATCAGACTGGCCAATCTACTGATGCTCGCTTGAAGGAACGCATACAGATTAAGCAGTGTGCCGAAATCTGCTCAGTGCTTCAGTTCGTTAACTTTTGTGTATTGGTTCAAACTGACTTGTTCTATACCGGATAATTACAACATGCGCATTTCTATGCGTTTTCATTATCGTCACTAGTTTTTTATTTCTATCAGGAAAGGTTATTTCGGTCGTGTGTGGAAACCCCCTGTCGTAATTAGTATTTCATTATCGTATAATTTTGACCCGTGAATAAATAATCATTACATAGGTCATCGTATATGTAACACTTACCTCGGTTTCTCTCTTTCGATATGTGTGAGTGCATGCGTGCATGTGTGAGTGCGTGCGTGTGTAATTTAATTATGGTATTTAGCAAGAAAATAATTTCGCGTCGAGTAAAAATTCTTTTCAAAAGGCTTGAAATTCTTTTATGTACACACAGTTTTGCAATATAGCTAGCGATTTATAAACATCCCGGATATCCCTTTTGCGTCAGCACCCCTGGAAATTCGTGAGGAATTAAACTAATCGGTACACGAAACGCTCTTTTGCGGATAATAATTATAGGCTTTCGAAATAATTCAAAAACTTCACCAATTTAATGTTGTTAAAAGTTTTAATTAAACATGAAATTTTATTCTAAACAATTAAACACTAAAATAGGATAAAATTAACGTCACACTTAAGACTACATGCTTTCTATGTAAGAGAATAATAATAATAATAGTTTTTCGCTTTCGGATGGCAAATGATATCCCGGTGCAACAGCATTGGAATCCAAAATGAGTATCTCATTTCATCTTACAAATATCTCATCATATCAGCCTATCTCCGTCCAGTATCTCTTAGGGGATGACAAAATCTCATACATTGATCATCTACGGAAATACAGTACTGCTGGTTTTATCTCTAATACAAATCAGCTAGCATTGTAATTATTTTTGAAGAACGTTGCGGTATACGAAATATTCACAAGATTATTATCGTCGAAGAACAGTGATGGCTTGGTGGTATGTATTTGAGCTTACTACTCTAGGGGTGTGGATATGAAGTTAGGATGAAATCTCAATTTAAAATTACCCCTTATTACAGTAGGTAAAGGAAAACATCGTAAGGAAACCTACATACTTTAATGTAGTTATCTACAACATAAATTATTTCTTTCTTCATGATTTGTTCTCTTAAAATTGAAGACCATGGTTTTGTATGAGAGCCTTCTTTGCGATGTATGACAAGACTTTCATTTTTCTTTACTGGGGGGGGGGGATACCTTCAAAAGGTATCCGGTAGCCTGGAATAGATAACCTAGTTATGGGATTTTTACCGCACTAAAACACTCTCAGTGGAATTTCTCTGCGCTAATAGAAGGACTTCGGTATCTCCAGCCAAATGCACCGATATCCTCCTAGCGCGACACCCCTGCGGGTATATCCCATGACTATATGTGTAACGTTTAGTCGCGAGCTAATCTTAAAATAACAACTACTTCTGTCGGAAACTTCTAAGATGGCTTTAAACGTGTCGAAATATGATTTGGATGTTACTTTAATTTTATAACGATATTGGAGGCATTAAGGGTGCTAAGGACTGAGCTGTGGAGTAGCAAGGAAAATGAGCAGCGATCCTTAACAAGAATTATTGACGAGCAAATAATTGAACTAATTATTACTGGATTGTAAGTAAAGAACAAATTTAGTTAAAAAGTTACAAGTGCTTTAAGTGCGCGGGATTTTATGAAATCTCTGCCCCTTGATTACACAACCCTCGGGGTACTCAAGTAGTTATATTCAGCGGTTTTGAAGATGTGAAGAGATTGTAAAATATTTGAGTAACTTGCTATTTGTTCAGTGAAAAAAGAATATGTACTTATTGTATTTGCTTATATATGTATAGCGGAAAACTTCTAACATATTCTGAAAAATAAGTAACGCGGTCGGTTTATGCTTAAAACAACAATGACGCGGTGAAATCAACGACTGGAGTAATCCCAAAGGTCATTCATAGATGCTATAGAGCTATAGAACATCATATATTATGTATTGCAACGTCTTACTTTGATATCACAGCATAAGATCCATCTCTTGTTCTTATCCTAGATTAAATACAGACGGCTCTGGATAGCAGTGGCTACTAATATCTTCTGCTACCTACAGTACTGTTAAGAGTCCGAATTTCAAAATTACTTACAAATTTAGGTGTAATATTTTTTGGACTCGAAGGAATATAAAACATTAGTGTCAAGACAAAGGACCCTCGGAGTCATCCAGCTGTGAATCCTCGGAGCGGTTCTCCTCAGTATCGTCTGCGCTTTCACTTTTATGCCATGCGACACGACTTTTATTACAGCGTTTTACGAATATCCGCAACTTACGACACGATTCCAGTATGTTTTTATACTTACTGTGTACTGTTCAAACTTTTCATGTATTGTTCTGAGAGTAGGTATATACATATGAGAGACGTTAAATATATTGAAGAAAGAGTGCATATAATGGTACAAAATACTGACTTAATGTATTTAAAAATATATTTATTTGCAGCACATTGACAACAAACGACACGACTTACGAGTACGACCAAGGGATATTCACACAGTGTGAAAGCATACTTAAAGAGAATGCATTGGAGCGTGATTCCTGTATGGCTATCGTCGTCAAGGTTACGCTGTGCTAGAGCGAGACAGTACACATTTTTATCTCAGTTTTACATTTAACGGAAATGTTGTGTGTTAAACAAAATGTGTTAGCTATTATCACGTACCCACCCCCACATGTATTTTGGTTAAACAGCCCTAATGGTTTCTTTAAAAAAAATCACCAGTTTGTCAAATACGACGCCTTCAAAACCGCATGGGAACATTGTGGTGGAGTATGGCGTGCGTAACTATGGAATAAAGACAGTCACAATAAAGTCTAAATGCTTTATGATGAAACCAAAACATAATAAGCAAGCATAATAAGCAGGTACAAAAAGCAATGCACGATATTATACGATTACGGTTATATGCACCTAAGATCATGATTATAAAAAATCTCTTAAGTGACTTAACATCATTGAGTTTAAGTAGTTATACGAAACTTAATACACAAATGCTTTACAGGAAGCGTCGAACTATACGTTACGTGTTGGAATGAACTTATTGCTTAACCACGCGCATATCCTGCATATGGCGACGTGTCAAAGGGGTGACTTTTGAAATAGCAATTATTTACACAAACACAGTCACATAGATAACCTTAGTCTCATATTTAGAAATGTAGGTAAAATGAAAACTGCCTCCTTGTCGTGTTGGTTGCAAGTGCTACTGCCGAACGGGAGGTCCTGGGTTCCATTCCCGGGTCGGGCACTACAAAATTTTCTATTTTAGATTTTTTATTAGTAGTTCAGGGTCTGGATATGTGCCCGGTGTATGGCAATAGACTCACCACCTATTCCATCGTGGGACTTGAAAGTAACTGCTGAAACGTGGGAGTGTTCTACATTCACCTGCCTACCTCTTCGAGGATTACAGGCGTGATGTTACTTTTTAAATGAAAATTCTTTAATGTGACGTCTTGTAATGTGTGATGTGTGAAAATCATCATCACCAGCGTGACCCAGTCTATTACTGAGCATACACCTCCCTGAAGTGGAATTTTCCCATAATCCCCTCGCTGGGCATTAGGATCGCTAATGTTATTTTTTTGAGGATGAGGATTACTAATGGCAATACTGGAACTATATGCAATTTTTTATTTTTATAATAAATATATGTAGGTATGTACAAATGATAATTAGAGAAATTGGAACTTCTCCCTATAGACGAATGTGAGTGCATTCACTTGTTGTGGTCTGGAGATGGGACGGTACAGGATACGGAATAGTGGGGAATCAAATCGGATCGTGAAACTGCCATCTTTTGTGATAAACCATAGTAAATGATACGCATGAGTTATTATAATTTTTATATTCATAACAAAAACACAGAGAGCAAACGTAAGAATCTTAGTAGCTATCAAATTTAAAATGATTTTATTACCATATGACTTAATCCTGTTTTATACTGTGGAATGTTATAATAATTACATAATCAGGTGCATTAATTGACTCAATCTTTTTTATTCGTATTCTTTATTACCTTAAGAACACCATAAAATATAAGTATCTATTAAAATACTTAATTTATTAAAACCTAACGAAATCATTACAGAAGTCTTAAGTTATAGACTAAATTATATTACATAGGTACATACGTATAATACATGTATTATATAAATTATATATGAATAATTTTTAATGAGACTTCATTTAATAATATACTAGTTAGTGATAAATTATTATAAACTTCGATTGAAGACTGAACGCGTCATGTACGTAATTCTCCTATCAATGTCTTGTCAAAGGAACTTTCTTCTTTGTGTTCTCTATTTAAATCTATCCTGGCAAATGATATGCGTAACAAATTCCCGATCGTAAAACGTAACGAAATTCCCAAAACGTCAACATTTATCGATACGACCGATGCCTCCAAAGTTCAGCACTGTGAAATTGAATCCTTCGAAGGACCTCACATTTAATGTATTCTATTTTCTTGTTCCCAGCGTCATGTGATTTCATTTACGTGCCCACTGAGCCGCTTAGTAGGTAAATTGGTTAAGTCTGTAAAGTGTTCGTTCGAGTCTCAACGATACGCGAGTCGAAGGATAACAAGAAATGAAATTATTTTAAATTTATGACTGACTCATACATCGACCTTCTCTACTTATTTATGTTTATTTGAAATAACTCGATTAACTTCTTCTATGTCTTAAGTTTTTTCTGTGTAACTATAAATTTCTATTCTCACCACTTATTCCATCGTGGGACTTAAAAGTAACTGGTGAAACGTGGGAATGTTCTACATTCCTCTGCCTACCTC
>DWFO01005045.1:0-10853 GCA_018246595.1 Mimoniades nurscia nurscia
GTATGCTGTGTTTCGTTAATTGTGTTTTTAATCACACTATGGAATAAAGGTGAGCCTACTCCCATATACTAGCCACAAATTCAGACTCTGAGCCACTGGTCTGAATTTCAAATTGGATTGATTAATGTTATCTAAGTGTTAAGTCAATCATAATACAAATTATATTTCTCCTATGATGCTAAGTTATTTTATCTAAATATTTTAATAATATCTAAATATTTTAAAATATGCAACTTTTATGAAAGTATTAAAGTAAAATAAAATACTTGCAGTTACTTCATCCAAATGAAGGCTTTCAGCACTCAGAAAGGGATGGATTCCAGACAACTGGGAATGTTCCAACAGTGCTGAACTATCTAACCCGCCTGAACTACCAAAATGATTTTTTATTTTAGCTGAAATGGGAATAAAAAACTTTTAGTAAACTTAATTTTTGTATGCAAGCAAAACTGGCCGTATTATCATTTGAATATAACTGTTTGTACCAACACTTTGCAACCAATACAATACAATACATGACTGAAGTTGCTGCATTTTGAGGTGGAACATTTGTTGATTGTAATCACAGGTATGGGATTGTGTATTTTGTTATTAGCATTGTTTACTAATCAAAATGTATATTGTGGAATATTGTAAACTAACTACATTAGTTGCGATGGAATTTATCAAAATAACAATTGACTCAATTAACAATCATATTATGTATTTTTTAGTAATTATTTATTGAATTGGTAATGATTCTAATTTGACTACATATGACGATCAAATTGTGATAACAATGAAATATGAAGAGGTGAAAGAGGTGTGTGTATCATTTCCACAGCAATTAGAAACTCCTAGACTCTGTCTATCTCTATAGAAGTGTCTTACGACATTATGATTAATAACAAACAAATAACACACACTAACAAATAACCATACAAACAACTGTATTGGTCAAAATGGTTTTCATTACATTATTTCAATCACAATAACTTGGCTACAATTGCAGAATATCAGTAAGATTATGTATCAAAACAATTTTGTGTGATAGTGTACAGGAAGTTAAATATAACTTTGAACATAGTCTCAGCAACATTACTATAGTAACAAGTATAGTATTAAGAAAACAATATGAACTGTAATTTCATACTAGTCTCTTTAAGCTCATCAAGGAGGTTCTCACAGGCATCGATCACTGAGTTGTGCGAACTGTCTCCACCACCAGAACCGAAAGACAGGTGTGATGTCAGAGAGAGTAGCTGGCCCGGCGTCCGCATGTTGAGGCTTGGAGTTCGATTCACAAAGTCTGATATCTCCAAATCTGTGAAAAACATATTATATTTTACTTACATTACATCAGATTTAGGATATGATAAAATCTTCCTAAATAATTAATTTTGAAAATTAATAACAGTTGTTATAGATCTTGAAATTATTCATCTTACTATTGTAACACTTGAAATACTGTTATAATAATAAATATTATATTAAATTAGAAGAAATTTGAGTAGTTGCATGAACAACTACAATATAGAGGTGTTGGGTTCAATCCTTGGGTTGGGTAATACTGGTTTTTTAACTTGAAATTCATATTAGTGGCCTACGACCTGGATCTGTGCCCAACCCTAGATTATGACAAAAGGCTCAACCCCTATTCTGCTGTGAGAAGTAAATGTAAATGTTAAAACTCTTCCTATATTTTCAGAAATTACAAGCATGATACAAAGTTTTAAGTAATCAAGTTAAGGATACAACATGTTATCAACCTTGACCGGGTGCAAAAGATTCACTCTTCTTCGTCAATGAATTGGCAACAGATAAGTTCTATATAGCAAAAATAATTTACATGTGATCAATTTTCTTTTCATAAAGTATATAAATTAGCTACACAAATAAAACAGCTTACATAAACAGGAAACATTGACCCATTACATATTTTTTTTTATTAATTAATTTTGAACACTAGATTTACTGAGCGAATTTGACTCATTTAAAATGACTCAAGATAATTAGATTTTACTTCTATTATCTTCTAAACATTTTTACATATAAATCGTGTTTTTGAAATATATTTTCTACAATGAGTTTTATTGCATTTACCACAAAGGCTATTATCTATTTTTCTTGCATTTTAAATGAGTCAAATTTGCTCAGTCTGTAAATAGTGTTAAATTTCCATACACAAATTGAAAGATTAAATCTAATGTTTAGTCTTACCTCTGTGAATTTCAATCTTTGATAAGCCAAAATCAGTTAACTTTACATGACCAGACTTGGATATCAACATGTTGTCTGGTTTCAAGTCCCTGTGGACAATATTGTGCTTGTGCAAGTAGTCTAATGCAAGTGTTACTTCTGCAATGTAGAACACAGCCATCGGTTCCTCCAAAAATCCATAAGCACCAAGGAGTGACTTCAAGTCACCCCCTACCATGTACTCCATGACCTAAAAATGCATATAAGTATGTAGGATTGTCATGGCATTTGATACTTGGGCATGAATAACAACAAATATTTTTTGTTAGCAGGTACAGACAGAGGGTTTCCACAAACATTTTCAAAGTTACATTTCGAACTTGTAAACTGAATAAGACAAAAAAATATATAATTTTAAATTATTATTGTCTACTAATACTTAAATAGTCAAATTTAGAACAGATACCCAAAGCTTGCATGGTCTGCTTAAATTTTTGGCTAATAAGAGTACCTCAATTATTACATACAATGTGAAGTGAAAAGTAAACAATTTACAAAAAATTAATTAACAGGATAATACTACTGCTTAATAGAGATTAAGGAATTATGTACAAAGTAATCAAAATATTACCAAATATACAGATGATATGGACTGCAAAGAGTAAAATAAATGCACACAGAAGGGGCTACGAGACAAAGCCAGAGCATTCCTCTCTGTAACCACTTGAGTGACCATATTTTTATTAATCATATCAGATTTTTTCATAACTTTGATTGCATACATTTGTTCTTCATTATTTTTCTTGTGCGCTAAAAACACTTTGCCAAATGCTCCCCTGCTTATGGGTTTCACTATTGTAAAATCATTTATATCCGGTACCTGTAATAAAAAATATTGATTAGATACTTTATCGATTAGTACACATTCGCTGTTGTAAAAAAAATATTTAGAAATGAAGGTTTACTCAAGTGGCAATCAAGCAGCAGAAGTTATGTTACCTTGTTCGCAATCACTTCCGGATTGTTAGCATTGATCTTTTCCAAAATTGTGTGACAAATTGAATCATCTTCGACTTTCGAATCATTGGAGGTCATTATTTTATAATTAGACAGAATTATATTCTGTATGTGAATATTACTATCATTAGAAGTTAAAGATTTAAGGTACTTGATTCATATTAAACACCATTATTAACAAATATAGAAAATTAATTTACAAGAAGTTATGAACGATAACTCCTTTGTGGTAATTTATTTACTAGGAGAGAAATATCTAACTTTAAACTAATTCCTCATCAGGTACCTATCAATTTAAGATTTAAATAAACCGTCGCATATGACGGTCTAATATACTGTCATGAAGTGTCATGTCACTGTCAATATTTACCTATTGCAGGTTTTTACTATATACCATCAACATAGAGCGACTTTTTATCATAGAGGTACACATAGAGATATACATAGAGCCAACAAAAAAAACGTTTTCTCGTCTATAAAAAAAATAAAGATAAAGGTAAATTATTGTATCCGCAGCAATGCTACATGACACCAAGTATAAAAAATATACCAAATGCATGTTTTTTCTCTTTCTATACGCTATATTTGTAACACTTATACGCTTATAGCTCGCCTACTCTATCTATAATAATTATTATCTCTGTGCTTTTATTGGCTTTCGGCCGGCACTCCAATATTTTTGCCGGTTATCCTAATGACAAGGCGCATAAACGCAATGATCCCACAAATATTTCACCACACACTTACTCTCTCGTAAGCCCGAAATATAACCTTCCAAGTATAAAGTGAGGTCGTATTGTTTACTAGAGTAAGCAGAATATTGTACTTACTATTTGTAATATTGTACTATTGTCCATTACCACCACTACTATCAAGTCGACAAGAATACAATATTAATTTATTCTATTGGTCGTGGGGTCTGATATACAAAAAAAAATTACTGATGCGACCACATCTGCCGTGTCGCACAGTATTGTAGTTGTGCCTTACGCTTTCAAACGACACTATTTAACTACATATATCTCGTCTGAGATGCAGTTTAAATTGATACGTTTGATGGTACAGTTCCAATGGTGCTCTTGGTGCATTCTGCTTACCCCTTACGGGACCCAATTGTAATCATTAAAGATTAATCAGCTTTGCTATAGTTAACACAAGCACGAGTTCTAGAGTATTTATTGAATTTATCTTTGATCTAAAATTACAAATGTATTTACATTGAAACCAAGAGACTATAAGATTTTAAGTACAGTTGTATATTCATGAACAAGTACTCTAATAGACAGAAATCAACGTATAAATAATTTTTATTCTCCAATCCTGCAAGATGAAACATAATTGTTAAATGCCTGCACTACTGTAGAGCACACCAACGGTTGATGAGAATTAGCTTCGTAACATTGTAACATCTGCAATATTAAATATAATTAAAGTTTGCACGCTGCAGCAGTAGTTTCATCGAGTTCACTAACATTTTAACTAACCTTAGCTTGCCAATCAAAACACGGTTTTATTTTTTGCATTTTATCTGCAACTGCATCGGGAGATTCTAGTATCCTATTATTCTCTTGTATAGTTTTCTCAAACTCATTCTCAATTATTTTATTAATTAGATGATGTTCATGTCTTAAGTAATCAATTCTTTGTATCCAGTACTCTCGATTTTCGTCGTTATCCATAGGCCTATTGCTGTCCTTGAAAAGGATTTCATTGTTATTTTCCTGTAAAAACATTAAAATAAATGTTGAGTTTTACTCGAGTCACAGTTATTACATATTTTTAGATTGTTAGGTATATCCTAGTTTCATATTATGTGTAATACATAACGTACTGTCTGCAACTCCTCAACATTAATAATAGAATCATCTTCAAATGTCTGTTGTATAGTTGGAGTTTTAACAGCAAAAGTGTTATCAATACTAATGCGTCGGGTATCTTTGCTTGATAAGGTTCCCATGTGGAAAACTACAATAAATTCGCTATAATTTTCTTAATCTACTTAACACACATATTCGTTTACTATGCCAAATGCCGTATATTCCGTATAATATTTTAGAGCGACGTCATTGAATGGAGGAATCTATGGTATTTCATCAGAACTTTTCTGTTAAATTGCAAACCAGTATCTATTCATATTATTAATGGATTAATTATTTTCTTATAGTATTACAATAAAGTCTTAAAAGGTCTAAATATAAAAGTACTGTGCATTAGGAACTCTCTGCCTATCCTATAAAAGGGTGATAATAATTGACTGATATTAATAGTAAATGCTTTATTGTTCCCAAAATTATTTTGTATCAGTTAATCATTTGAAAGTTATGCATCCATTAAACCGTTTCGTGGGCAACCCAACTACGTAAAAATCTGTAGCAACGATTCCCTTATTATTGTGTTTTAATGATTAAAAAAGTTTACTAAATATACAAAAAAATACAATTTATCAGAAGTTAAATTAAAAATATATTGTTTATCACACATTTTTTTTGACACATTTTTTACGCATTGACAAGAATACTAGTCAACAGTCAATACTAGCAATTGAAATTGATTAAAGTATCTTTCTGTCAAAATATCATACTTCGTAAATCTTACGATTTTGGTTGCAAGTGTAATTATCATTCTAAGTGTGTATAATGTTTATTAACAGAAGTAATAGGTTTATGTAGCACGTTATAATAGGAAACATTATTTTATTTTTATAAAAGTTGATTATATCGATATATTAGGTTATTTTATGATGTCCCTCTACGATGATTTGGATACCATTAAAGCTCGAACTACTGATAAAGTAGCAGGCTGGTCTTCGGGCATAAAGTTGTTACAATCGCAACTACAATTGAAGAAAGCCGCCGTAACACAACCAAAGAGAGAGGCTTTGCGGCGAACTGCACAGGTTTATTCAATTCTTACAGTATTTTGTATTCTTGGTGTTCATTAATATTCCTGAGGGATTGTGCCATTTTTCGCACTTAGAATTACCTTTGCAAATTCTACTATCCACAATGACTGTTTTGATATTCTACCACCGTTATTACCCAATGACCATACCATTTAGGTCTTTCTTTCTGAATCACATGCACTTCATCTTATATAAAAGAACATTCACTGATCATGCATGTATACATCAAAGATAAATTTGACTGCCAGTGGTCAGTGAATTGAGCTGGAGTTGTTGGTTCCATTCCCACTCACGAAAATTAGAAAATTATTTGTAGATGAGCATAAACATCTGTTCTGTATCTGGACAATAAAAATATAGATAAAAGTATGTATATATGAATATTTACGTATGCAGTTTCACAGCCATATTTGTTGCATAGCATTAAGTCTACTTTGGGATCAGATGACTGTGTGTGGAGGAGTGTATCTCAAGATATGTTTGTTTAAATGTATTTATTTTGTAAATTACCTTTTACAAGTTGATGTAACATAACTATAAATATCAAAGTAATATCAATTTTCATTACCAGAATATTTAATCTGGTTTTATTTGTCTTACAGGTCTTAACACCAGTAATAGATTTGAAAAGCAAACAGAGGGATGACGATGAGTCAAATTCAAACAGTCCACACAGAAATACTAAGCCTTTGACTTCTTCAATTAACGTTCGTGACTTTGATTGGAATGTGGCCAATGAATATGACCCTTTGTGGCCTAATGACTATGAGAAAGTGGCCAAAGGTAACTTTGTTATAAAATAAATGTTTAGAAATACCAGATTGGGTTATTTTTTATTGTGTACATTAATAATTAAAAACCTAAAGTAACAGACAAATAAATATAAAAATTAGTAGCTGATATTAAAGAAAATTCTTAATTTTATTTTTCATTTTAAATCTCTGTCCCAAAAAGAAAAAGTCTTCTATTTATTGCCCATTTGACACATTTTAATATAACATATTTTTATCACTATTGCAGAATTGCAAAATAAACGACTACAACTGGATGGTGGGGAGAGAGACTGGGCAGATAGAAAACGGAAAACAAGGTTTTGTGGTGATGAAGAGGAAATCATACCAGAGAAGTCACTTGTGCCTATGGTATCTAGATCCCAAAACCATTTTGTATTTTCTTTATATTATTATTCTCCAAAACTGGTGTGCATGTATGAAGAGAGTGATGAAACTCTGTAAGGATAAAGATATTTGACACTCGTGTTCCCTGCCTACGCCATGAGGAATCTGGCTTGAAGATGATGTATATTATTATGTAGGCATTGCTAATAGATTTAAAATGGCCAACAATATCATGGTTAAATTAACTTGTTAATTCAATACAAAATCAAGTTATTAAGGTGTGAATTATTATTATTACTGACAAAGATAAGGGAAGGTTAATTAATAATAATAATAATCATTAGTTACTGGACATGATATAAGGTATAATAAGAGAATAATGTGGGTGTGGGTTGAATGATGTAGTGAGTAGAATTCAATCATTTATTTTGAGTTGTCTGATCCAATTTTATGTGAAGACTGAGTATACAGCAAAACTTCTCGCCTTTCCCATTCACTGGTATAATATGCAGATTAAAGTTATAGGGTACAGTTTTATATAATAAAAGAAAAACTACACAGAACGTAATTGAAAATTGTATATATTTGCTGTTGACCATCTTGGATCTCTGTAGTAAATTGGTGATCTCTTTATATACATATGTTTCGATCAGCAACCCGAAGAAGAAGAAGCCGCTGAGGAGATAACAAAACGATCAGCCGGTGTCGCGATAGCTCCACCACCATCGCTTACATCAGACGCTGCTTCACCTCCACCTCCTCCGCCAGCACCCACCACAACGTCCGCAGGTTTCTCCATCGGTGGCTATAGTAGCAGCTCAATAGCTGCGAAAATTATGGCGAAGTATGGATTCAAGGTCAACATTTTTCGTTCTTTCTTCAAATTTTTTAGTAAACATTTTTAAACTACCTTAAGAAATTAACGGAATATGCTTAGTCATGTTATGTATGTGCAATAATAAATTGTTAATATATGCTAATACACTGCAGGAAGGTCAAGGTTTAGGGAAGAAGGAGCAAGGCATGTCAGTGGCCCTTCAAGTTGAGAAGACATCGAAAAGGGGTGGGCGCATTATACACGAAAAGGATAATACGGTGATGCCGCCTCCAGCGTTTGCCGTCCCTGCTCTTCCCGGATCGGGTGTGTAAAATGTGATGAAATTTATGAGTTTAGAATTTTTTTTATTGGGAACGTGTTTAAGATTTTAGCATGATAATTTTAAGAAGTATTATGACAACATTTTGCTTATATGATTTTTAAATCTGTCGTTTTTGTGATATGTTTTCATTAAACTCACTTGAGCTTTGTATCAGTTCGTGGTTAGCATCGACGCGAATGTGCATTCGTACTGCACAGTGTGGACATTCAACTTACATTGTGGATTTAGTACAACATTACATGGCTGGCTGTATGCGACTCTATCCTCACATAATATTCAATAGTGTGTCTGTACTAAATGAAATATTGTATGGAAATAATTGATTGCTCATACACTTTTATTTTGCCTTTTATTTCTAAACTATGCGCAGAATTAAACATGATCAAACATTTCTATTTGTTTGGAAAAGTTAACTGACGCGTGTTGTGTGCGTTTTGCGTGTATTATTAAATTTTTACATGCCTATCCATAGTAATCTTGGTATATGTTCTATTAATAGTCTATTATATAGCTTTGTGCATATTTGCGAATCGCCTATATCGTCAAAGTATGACATGCAAAAATAATTTCTTTTTTCCAGATTCGCCCGGCGCCACGAACTCTAATTCACCGCAACTAGGAAAATCCGAGCCAACCATCACTGAAATTATGAAATCACCAAGCAAAGTAGTTTTACTCAGAGTGAGTAGGCCATGTCTATGGGCGACGGTGACCACTTACCATCAGGTGGATCGTCTGCCTCTTTGCTAGGTTTAATTTATAAAATAAAGAATATTCATTTTGGTTACATTTAAAATATGACAGCAATCTTTTCATACATGGTGGGGGTAGTTGTGACAATTCTTTCTAAATGTCAAACAAAATTTTACTGACATATGATAATGACCATTATAAATAGTCATTCAAAGTGCATTTACTAATAATCCGTATCTTTACAGAACATGGTGGGTCCAGGTGACGTGGATGATGAACTCGAGCCAGAGGTGAAAGATGAATGCAATACAAAATATGGTGATGTGATGAAAGTATTGATTTTCGAAATGCCCAATATGCCGCCCGAGGAAGCTGTCAGAATATTCGTGGAATTCAAAAGAATAGAGAGTGCTATCAAAGCAGTTGTGGACTTGAACGGGAGATTTTTTGGAGGAAGACAAGTGAAAGCCGGCTTCTATGATGTAGAAAAGTTTAATTCATTGCAATTGAGTGAATAAATTGTAGTAATTAAATGAAGTGAATATATTTTTATATAAGAATTACCTATTGTTATTATCTAATGCTCACACACCTTGGTAAATGGTATATATAATCATCAGTTCAAAATATAGAATATTATCAATGATAATTATTTACTCATCAACATATCACCAATTTAATAAGGTGTTGACTATGACCATGTAAATCTCAAATCTCGTGCATTATATGAAGATTAGTTTATAAACAGCTAACATCATTTTTCATCATAAACTTTTAACCACGGAAGAACGATCTGTGAATGTGTGGTTTTTGATATTAAAAGTATTATTAGCTCATGATTATGTTGGTATTGACGATAAAAATATGAAACAGATTAAATATAAAGGAAATTCATATTATAGTTTTATTTTATGCTGTTGCAGGCTGCTAACCCCAAATATCAAAGACTAGGAATTGAAGTTGGGAAAGGAGGACAATGGACAATTCAATTTAAAAACCAGGATATCATCAGAACTACATGACAGGATGATTAGTAATTAATACTTACTATAAATGTTCATTAAATAGTGAATAGTGATATTTAGTCATGTGTTTCTATTCCCAGTCACTAATCGTTTGATTAATAGCCAATGTTTACTGAACTAATATCCAAAAAATAGTAAAAGATTAGGAAATACTGAAGATGATATTCATAATAGAGGCATATTAATATTTATGATTAGTAGCATAATTTTATTATTGTGTATCGCTTATTCTTTTCATAGACATTTTGAACAGCTTCATTTCTCCAAGTGGATAATTGAATATTTCAGTGCACATTTGAAATATGCTGCATAAATAATTTTATTTTAATGTGCATCTCTTGAAAGGTCATTTATAACATCCTGGAACTAAAATAAACTAACTAAAATACTATTACGTAATTGTGTAATAAATGGACTAAACCATTGCAAATATTGTGACCATTAACAAAACATATTTACGAGTACAACATTAGTATTTCCACAATTTTATGTTTTCACTTACTTTAATACATTTTTATAACTAATAATGGCAGTCTAGCTACACTACATGAAATTACATCGCGATTTATTAAATATAATCAATATTATTACATCCGATTATACCCTGATTATTCGATTCATAATAACCATAATTATATTATACTGACCTACATCAGTAGGATAATAAAAACGAATTTATGAGTTATCGTTGCTTATCTCTATCTCTAGGTGTATGAAGTCTGCCAACCCGCACTTGGCCAGCGTGGCCGACTATGGCCTT
>DWFO01005046.1:0-10851 GCA_018246595.1 Mimoniades nurscia nurscia
TCTAAATTAGAAATATTTTAGTAGGTACTGTAAAACCCGGGAATCGAACCCAGGACCTCCCGTTCGGCAGTCCCACTTGCAACCAACACGACCAATGAGGAAGTCAATTATGTGATAATTATGACATCCTCAATAACAGCATGTGATAATGAAGAAATTGATGAATATACAAGAAGCACGTCCAATCTGTTCATATTACCGTTTTCCAATCGAAAGGTCTCGGGGTCTATTGCTGGCTAGCATCACAAGCTTTACAGATTCTTTTTGCGTTTTGAAGGTTGTCCGTTGTAACTGAGAGAGCTTGAAACCGCTTGAAGTTCTCCATAATATTATCTGAAGTGTGTGAAGTCTTTCAATCCACACTTGACCGGGGCCTTTGCGCTGCTCGTTCTCAGGTCAGACCCGTGTGCAACAGTAGGACCGGAAAAGGTTCAGTGATAATAATAGTCCGTGACGTATAATGATAACGAGTAGGTATTTGTAAACAAAACCGTTCGCCTTAAAGCCTAGTGGTGTGGAAGAGATTGCTTCCTTCAAGATAAAGCAGCTTATAATATTTACAAATATATTTACTAAAATTTACTAAAACTTTTTTACTAAAATTAAATTAAACAGTATAAATAATAAATGAAACGGAATATTTGACACTGCCTCGTTGTTCAAGATTTTCATTTAAAACTATTTCGAAAGTACGAGATTTATTGTTAGTGGGACGTAAACATATATAAATAAGACGAGATCTCATACATAAATAAGACGGTATTTCCCGTGTTCCATACACTGCGTGCGACGATATAAGTCTCCTTACAACACAATACATACACGAGTCAGGTGAAAACCGAAGGTTACAACCAGCTACTGTCCTAGAGTTTTCTACATTGATCAAAGTTGTCATACATTGTTGATCAGACACAGGTCTGATCTCGGAACTAACAGCGCAAAGACCCCTGTCAAGTGTGGATTAAAAGACTGAACAGTAAAGAGACTATTATGGAGAACTTCAAGCTGTGTCGGGTTGTTCAGGAAATATTATTTCAAATATATTAACGGTACTTTTTACCTAACCTTCTTTTAGGCCGACTCCGATTGGATCGAAGGTCGACTTCTTTGAAATCCACTCTATAAAACTGTACAATGTGAAAATAATTTACTCTTAAAAACAAACCTTTCAATACAATTTGATACGCAAATGATTCGCAACGGGAAACTTAGAAAACAATATCCTTAGGGGAAGTCTTAATACTCGTTGAATCGTTACTCGTTAGTTAATTTCCCCTTTTTACGTGCATTTGCATAATATATAGAGTATTTGTAAACATACATTTTATGTATGCAATGTTTTATATATAAATACAACATACATATAATTAAACAAACCAATATGGAGATTATATAAATTTTATCAAACAAACTTCTAAGTTTGATCAACAGAACTACATAATTACCAGCCAAAGCTCATCGTGTGGCTCCCGTGTATTCACATGCGTGTGTTAAAGTGCTGTAAACGCAACTGTCAATCTCTATCTATAAGTTGATTTAAATTCCTTAACAATTGCACCTATTATAAGAGCTGAGTTGCATCGCTGCGGGCAAGCGACTCCGAACACACCAGCTTCAACATTTCGTCAGGAGAATGATAGACAAGATTTTATATAAACGTCAAATAAGAGTTAACGATCGTCGTAAATTGGACTATATAGAGAGTCTGCATGTAAATCTACTGTTTTCGTAACATAACTATTTTTATAGTTCACAAAGTAATGAAAAATGGTCTATTAAATTCCCCATAAACGTCATTATTGTTCCATATAATTATATAGAAGAGGCACATCAGGCCTACAGTACAGAAATATTTCTTACACGACGCTCTCTGCCTAACTCGTTAGAGACCGGTCGAGTCGCAACAACGGTAAAGGTTCCGGGTTATGTTCCCTTGTTACCTGCCCAATTAAACTTATACATTATATATCATTATAGGTGATGCTATACCTATATGTGGAAGAACAAAACACCAAGCTTGTAATCCTCGAAGAGGTATGCAGAGGTGTGTAGTACACTCGCACGTTTCACTAGTTACGTTACGATCCAACCATGGAATTGGGGGTGAGCCTATTACCATACACCATCCACATATCCAGACACCGAACCACTACTAGAAATTTCTAACAGAAAATCTGTGTTACAAAATACAACAACACTCGACCGGGGATTTGAACCTGAACCACTCGATCAGCAGTCGCGCTTGCAACATTCGACCAACGAGGCAGTCAATGTGAAAGAGGATTTTACAATATTACAATAATCGTCAACTTATAATTGTAATGAACTTATTCACCTCGCAATATGTTAAATAAAATTATGTACGGTCATGTACTCGTGTATGTATTGTGTTGTAAGAAGACTTGTCGTTTGCAGTACGAGTACATGGAACACGGGAAATCCCGTCGTATTTATGTACGAGAGCGTTCAGTTTTAGTATTGTTTAACGAATTCAATGTTCTTGCTCATTGTTACTGACCACGTCAAACGATGACGGCTAGATTAATTTTGTTGCGAATAATTAAAGTAAAAGTAACATTACGCCTGTAATCCCTGAAGAGGTAGGCAGAGGAATGTAGAACATTCCCACGATTCACCAGTTATTTTTAAGTCCCACGATGGAATAGGCGGTGAGCCTATTGCCATATTCCGGGCACATATCCAGACTCCGAGTCACTACTAGAAAATCTAAATTAGAAAATTTAGTAGTGCCCGAACCCAGGACCTCCCGTTCGGCAGTCGCACTCGCAACCAACACGACCAACGAGGCAGTAATGGTACTGAAAACAGCCGGAGCTCTGTTTCAAAATTAAGAAATAAATAAAACAAAAGTCGCAGTACCTACGATTTTGATTAGGTAACGCGAAAAATAAAGGTGCATATTCAAATAATTAAACTATTAATATTCAATAATAGTTTTGTATATATATTATAAATATCCCATAATCACTCGAAATGACTGGCCCGTTGATGCTGTGGTTAGTGAACCTGACTGTTGCGCCGGGGGTAGTGGGTTCGATTCCTACCCATAATAAATATTTGTGTGATGAGCACAAGTATGTATTTGTTCCGTGTCTGGGTGTGTATAACAAAAAAAAATCTATTTAAGTATATATTTATACGTATATACATATGTAGTTTATCAGCCATCTGGTTATCATACCACAAGCTCTCTTGACGCTACTTTGGGATCAGATGGCCTTGTGTGGAGATGTCTCAAGATATTATTATTATCAGATCCTGAACAAACAGATATCAATATAGATTACTTAATAGAGACCTACCTAAATACCAGAAACCCACGTCACGCAAGCACGTCATACTCAGAAAAGGCTCGCAAGTGATCTGCACTAAATCTTATGTGAAACCAGCACTATGAGACTACGTCATTACGTTAGTATAATGTGTCGGTTTTTATGGGCTATATGGGTTTACACCTTTGTAACATACGTACGTAGGTACCTACTGCGCGAGCATTTTTTTTAATATTTATGAAGGTGCTCAAAAGATGAACATTGTTCGTTAATAGTAGTCATTAAACGGAAATTTCGTTATAATTATTATATTGTAACGCCAGGTAAATTTAGGTGATAAGCAGAGAATACCGAATGCCTGGTATATTTATCCTAACAGACTTCAAATGCTTTTACACCAGCCAGTATCTGACCTGTTTGGTCAAGACAGGTGAATCTTGGGCTCGCTCGGCACGTACGTCCGTCAACATTGAGGAAATTCCGCAATCGAATATTAATTTATCGATTATTTACTCTAAATAGAGTATATAATAATGATAACAAATTGATGCTAATATACTGTCAATGCTGCCAAACAGTATATAAACGAGGGAAGCTGAAAATAACGGAGTCAGTACGCGCGCGATTTGCTCGTCGACGGCGTATCACGGTCGTGCGTATTCGTATTTCCCGCGCAAAAAAAAACATTGTCATTCCTTTTAATTAAATAGCGTTTCATAAGTGATATGAATTAATAATTTCTTCAAAACAAATATTTAAAATACGCAATAAAGAAATTATATTCGTCTATTTCCCGCTCAACGGCAGAAGTACTGACCCGTCGATAAAGTGCGTGTGTCGTCTGGAACCGAACGCAAGCGTCTTTCGGTCGTTAAGTGTCCCTCAGTTGGGTTTCGCACCACGGGCAAGCGTTTTGGGTTTCGCTTGTTTTGCACGAGCGAGTCGGGTTCGCAACGCGGGCAAGCGCGTGTTGAACAGGAATGTCGATACGCTATAAGTACTATAATGGCCATAATTTATAAAGTGACTAAAAGCTTTAATTAAAAATTATTACAAAGACGCAATTACCATAGACGAGACATTTTGCGACAAATTATTTTCTGTTTCTCGCCTAAAGAAAATATAATTTAACTGCTATTATAATTTAAAATATGTAAATTTACATAAATTATTAAATTTGTTCGCTAAAATAAATCTCGAAAACATTATTACTAGTTATATGGACTTAAGAAGACCTACAGTAACGGTATAAATATTGAGTCCTTACAATTATACTGAAGTGATTTTAAGACCAAAAAGGTGGAGTGTTTTCAAGCATTAGCAATGGTGAACAAAGTATATAAAGTAACATCCGACAAGGATGTCATAGTTGGCAGCAAGCATAATCAAATTTTAATGTCTATTGTGGGTAAGCGAATAGTTTTATTATATTTGAACAACCGTCCGTCCGTCCGTGGGTGTTTGCTCATAATACGTAGAGCTATTACTTCACTGTATAGTTCACTGTCTAACACATTGGTTAAGTAAGGGTTCTTTCATTTAACACAAAAGCTTTGCATTCGTCCCAACATTGTTTCAAATTTGACTTCATATTTCCTTAAATATTTTCAATACTGCTGAAATTTCAAACATTTCGATGTAAAAAAAAACGTTCGAAAACGACTTCATCTAAAATATCCTTGTTACGCATGGTTCCCAATACACTAGCAGCATTTACCAGCTAAATTAAATGGCTAAGCCTGTGAGCGACATAATTACCAGCCCTTTGGTTCCCATAGGCAAGAACAAACTTCGTCGACATTTCTGACATGACGTTCATCGCGTCCGACGAAGACGGGAAACATTCGTAAGTTTGAACTGTAGATCGCCTTAATCTTAATTCCATTTTAAATTCAAAAAATACTGCCTCTTTAGTTGAGTGAGCGGTGCGAGAGGTCCTAAACTTTAGTAATTAAATTTTAGTGATTAGAGTTTTTAGTAGAGGATCGGAGTCTAGATTGGTTCCCGGTGTACGGCAATAGGCGCAATATCCATTGCATAGTGAGACGTACCTAAACGTTACTGGTGAACCATGGGAGTTTTCTACATTCCTCTGCCTACCTCTTCGGGGAATACAAGCGGGAAGTTACATTTTTTCTATTTAATTAACCTCCGAAATCGACGTACATGTATGAAAAGAGATCTGTAAGGTTTATTGGCACTGTGCTCTCTACCCACCCCGTAAGGCACCTGGCTTAATGACTGCCTCGTTGATCGTGTTGCTTGCAAGTGCGACTGCCGAACGGGAGGTCCTGGGTTCGATTCTCGGGTCGGGCACTACTAAATTTTCTAATTTAGATTGTCTAGTAATGGCTCGGAGTCTGGATATGTGCCCGGTGTATGGCAATAGGCTCACCACCAGCTATTCCATTTGGGACGTAAACGTAACCGGTAAAACGTGGGTATGTTTCTACATTCCTCCGCCTACCTCTTCGGGGATGACAGGCGTGATGTAACGTAACGTTAACGTCCCAGGTACCAGAAAAAGTACCCCATGTGATAAAATGTCCGACGAGTGTCAAATATTCCTATTACAGTGGACATTACAGTTACTATTACAGTAAGTGGATAGTCTTAATTCGTTAAGTAAAAAGGTAAGTTACAATGTTGGAACCTTTTATCAATATTTCAAATACTTAACACCGAAAGAAATGATCTTTATTTTTGGTGAGTATAATGAATGAAATATTTTGATGGTTCTACATTATCTATGTATGTGTGCATCATGGTATCATAAGCGTATGAAATATTTTCGAATGCAGACAGTAGCACGCGCCTGTGATACTATCTACACTCATACTAACTTGCTCTAATTGGACCAATGTTCATGCTTGTTTGTGTAGTTCTGTTTATAACGAATACTAAGTTAATATTAGTAGGAGATCTATTACCTACTCATTTTTGAGTAGGTACGAGGCAAGCTGAACACTTGTCACATACCTCTCTTATTATACCACAACGCGGAACTGCATAAGTCAATTGTTTTGATCATTTCCAGATGCAGTGTGCGACATCAGTTATTGTTATTTTGAACAAATTACATTCGGCACCAACCGTTACTATCTTGATGATTACCTGTATCCGTCGCTCCATTCGAAGTTATCGATCAAAGTCCATACGGTGTAAGCTGTGATATTCACACCATCTTCTTTTATAGCGAGTAGAACCTGTCGCAAAGGAAATTGTTTACTCTATATGTTTCATTTTACTTTGTGTCCAAAATTTTGACGGCATGTACATAATCTTATTAAGATGACGTTTAAAGAAATGTGTGAGGCAATATGGTGCGAGCTTTAAGGTTTCATAATAGACTTTTACGTACCTACGAGTATCATGCGCCTTTTGGAAGGTCATAAAATAATTAAATAGGTAATAGAATAATTATGGCTGCAATAATTGACAAAGCAACGCATTTATTGTGTCAAGTAGTCAAGAACATTTCGTTTGTTACCTTGTTCGTCTACCAATACATTTACGTCCGACTCCGTCAACGAAATATTTATAGACAACATATATTATTTGAAAGAGCTCTGCCAGATTCATTGGCTTTAGTCATTAGGTCGGTAATAAAACGAAAGGGGTTTTTTTAATTATTATTTTTTTCAAAAAGAGCACACCATTAAGTCAAATCACTTGAGGCAATCCAGTTATTTTAATTATGCACTGCACACCAGCAAAACGTTATCTGTATCGACTGTAACTGAAAATAATCATACAACGAAACAGCTTTATTGACGGAGTCCGGCACCCAGCTTTAATTGTTTGCAACATTTTTTTTATTTTTATTAGACAGTTCATATTATTGACATACAGAGTATCGTTAAGGAGGGTGTGAACAAACTCCATCGAGTTTGACCGTACACCCTGCGCCGTCGTCTTACTTTATTAGGGTAATTAATGTACATAATAATTGTAAGGTAGTTGTATGAACCTTTTGTTGACGATCCTTTTTTTTTTCTTCGCTTTATGTAGCTCATTATAGCTACAGTACAGCATGATTTATTTGTGTCTATTTAGTATGTGTCTATTGTATATTTTGATACGTGTATACACACACATGTACATAGATACACATCCATATACATACGTATATACGCATCCATATATATATACACATCCATACGTATATACATAATAATAATAATATCTATACACTCATACATACATATATACTTTGTCTATTATCTTAATATTTATTGACTGTTATCTGTTCATAATGTCGTTTAAGTTTATTTTTAATGTTTTACTGTGTTATTTCCTTTCTAAGTGTCTTAGGTATTTGATTAATTAAGTTAGGTATTACATAATTCAATCGTCTTTTACCGCATACGCCGGTAGTCGTAGTCGCTGACTATCAAACCTGCGGGCTGAGTACGATTTATGCATTACTTGTAGCTCTTCAATGAAGTAGTTTTCAATTAACAGATTTAATTCGACCTTTTCGTGAGTAGGTATAATTTTACAGAACGAAAAAAGTTTGCGGTAGTCATCTTTGTAGGTGTGTTTTATTTTTTTAGGAACTATTACTTTTAATATGCGTAATTGGAGTGCGAATATTTTATCTATATTTGTTTTACAGCTTCTTCCGTAGCTTGATAGCCCGTAGGAGATAATGGATTCAGCCAAAGATCTATATAGCAGCAATAATATTTTATAGGGTATTTTATATTTTATGAGTGAGAATTTAGCAAGTATTGTTCTTAATTTATCACATACATGATTAACGTGTTCTTTCCAGTTAAGCCGATCGTCAATTACCAGTCCTAAATATGTATGTTTATTTACTAAATCTATTGTATCACAGTTACAGGCCATTGGACTACTGGAGAAGTTTAAATGGAAACACTCGTGGTTATGCGCTATAAGTTTAGGTTTGCAAGTGCTTCGATTTTGACTAGTGCTGATGTACATTAACGTCGTTTTATTACTATTAAGCACCAACCCGACATCGTGAGACCTTTTCGCCAACATATCGAAATCAAACTGGAGTCGCTTAACAGCTTCTCCTACATTGCGTCCTGAGGCAACTAGACAAGTGTCATCCGCAAACTGATATATTTCACATTGTTTTATCACATTAGGAAGACTATTTACATAATATGTTAAATATTTAACATATTATGTTAAATAGTGCAAGGGCCGTAGTACTGAGCCTTGAGCAGTGCCTTCTGTTATTAGAATAGGGAAACTATCCACGTTATTAACCCTGACATGATACTGTCTCTCTTGTAAATAGTTTGCACACCATGTTAATAGTTGCCCTCTAATTCCACTCAGATTCTGTAGCATTTTGAGCGTCTGAGCTCAAAGTCATGTCTGAGTCTGAGTCATGTCTGAGCGTTTCAAATGCCTTACTGTAGTCAATAAATACGACTAGGATGTCATCTTTCATGTCTAGGTGTTTATAAATGCTATCAGTGAACTCAGATAACATTTGAGTGGTACTTTTATGTCGTAGAAATCCATATTGATTTCGCACTAATATATTATTACTGATATAAAATTGATGTATCTGTTCGCTCACATATTTTTCTACTACTTTCTTTAGTTCAAATATGTATTTTAAAGCCATTTATAGCAAACATCTTACTATTACTATTACTAAATACTATTACTATTACTAAACAGCTAAGCTGAAAATTTTAAATCATCCTCTTCTGGAGATAGATGATTGATTAATAATCCCTTTAAAGTCATAAAAATACATGACCGTGTAGTAATAACTATATAATCATGTTGTATCCCATTGACCTATTTAATAAAGATGTATTTATATGTCTTTTCGGAACATGGTTTGCTAAGTTCCTCTATATGTCGACGGTCTACATTCAAGCCTAAGTATGATTAAATACCATTAAAAATATCAAAAGGAGAATAAGTATCACAAACTGTTGCCTCTGAAACTTCTTCACGGCATAAACATTTTATAATCGCTAGCTATTTAAGGGTATTTCATATAAAAGGCTACCTGGTCCATATGATCCTCGAGGTATTTAACTCTTTTCACATCTTTTAAAGTGGGATCATCTGTAGCATAGCCATTTTCGAAAATCATATATTCAATATCGCCATAATTCTTTTTCAGCCAAATAAGTAGTTTGCGTAAACCTTCCGCGTAAACCTGAAAATATAATACAAATCTTTAAAACTAATCTAATTTCCCACTTCTAAAACGATGATTAGGTTTTAAGCCCTCATCTGAAGCATATTTAAAATGCCTTTACCTTTTGTCGATTTTATCCAGTCTCCAATCACAATCAAAATATTAATCTATCCTAACGTCTAGTAGTAATAAAGTACTGGTTATGCCTTTTGACCTTCTGAAGAACAATGTCTTTTCTAATTGACTAAGGTGCATTATTTCGTATGTTGTTCCTATTTTGTTATATAGTTAATGTCCATATATATTATTTGCAGGAGATCGAATAAAAATAAATAACTCAAAAAACCTAAGTCTTTTACTACTAACTGAATAAGACACTAGACGCTTAGAGCTTGAGCTGTACTCTCATTAAGCATGTCGGATTTTAAGAAGGTTATTAGATCATCCATCTTCAGAGGAATTAGATTTTAAAAGGGAGTTGAATGCATATTCTAATATTGTGACGTTTTACAATGAACAATAAATAAAATATTTTATTAGCATATTCAAAATGTAGAAATTGTGCTAGTCCGCTCTTTTCTTTCATAGTAAGGTAACATGGAACTAAACTAAAATCTAAGTAGATCTGTGGAACTTTTGTTCTCTCGATAACTACGTTGCATGTCAACACAGGCCTTGTTGACATTAAGTGGAGATTAATCGCTGCTAGTCTTGTAACACTTGAACAGAAATGTTTAGTTAGAAAATTTGACAGTATTTTTTAGCTTACTTTAAACCACTTGGTACCGGCCTGCTCCCAGTCCGGCCGATGAATCAACGCTGCTCCCAAATCTGGATTTCCCGAAAAGGGCCATTGGCCAATTTCTTCTCCAACTTTCGCTTTCCGTACCAACATACTGGTGTAATAGTTGACACCGTAAAAATCAAAAGTACCTGAAAATAGATTAAGAACATTATTGATATTGTAGATTGTTGAAACTATTTATTATTATCATTATTTTCATTCTATAAATAAAATTCTATTCATTCTATAAGTAAAATGAAATGTAAAATAAATTTAAATGAATGAAGTGTATTTATGTACATGAATCTGGTCACAGGTGTTGGGCAAGTTTATAATAATTACAGTACCTCGTTTGCTAAGGATTGGCGTGCAAATTAATGGTTTATGATTCCAAAGTTCCGTAAATATCTTAATTTTTTATTGTCATTGATAGTAAATTGGCGTTAATTGATGAGCACAATAAATAAACAAAACGTAGGTCGACCTAATTTGTCATTTATAAATTCTTTTAATATTTGTCACATTAGCAGAAAATGTATCAAAATATAAAAATTGATTAATAATAATAATAATATATTTATTGCATTATATGTACATGTACATTGTACAATACAACAACCTTTACAATTCAA
>DWFO01005047.1:0-10851 GCA_018246595.1 Mimoniades nurscia nurscia
GGCAGACATTTTAGTACCCCCCAACCATAACAATCTCATATTAATAATTCCTATGAAATAATCCGTATTTCTTAAATACACATTTACAAGCAAACGCCAATGAAGAATTAATTTCAATACAACCGCCATTTCTACTATTTTATTATGAAAACCAGAATAGCATTATTTTAGGACCTGAATATCCTTACAAAATCAAGAGAAAATAATAAATTGTATACATTGTTTCTTGTAACAAAGATTTTAGGTCGAAAATATAGCATTAAAATCCACGACTTTATATCATTCTTTTCATTGCAGCGAAGGTTAGCAGAATTGGATTCCGTGGAGGGATTCTAGCAGTTTAACGATGATTACTTTCAGGCGCACCTATGCCGTGGTACGTTTTATATAGATCTGAATGTATAAGCGTTATCGTGACAAAGGACCGTCTCGGCGTGCTCCGGCTTGCAAAATTGCAGCCATTCGTTTGGATCGTCCTGAGATAGAATTTGTAAAAGCGATACTATTAGTCCACACAGCTCCCAGACTGAGGCTCGCGGTTGGGAACAGGAAGATAAAAGTTTAAAGTGCAAAACGGAATATTGAACGAGAGAACTTGCACGTTGGAGGTGGCTAGATTCTTTATAACTATTTTCATATGGATACTAAAGAAGTTTCACGCGGGTTTAGAAAAATACTTGGAATGGCGGTATCCATTCAACTGAATTTTCCGTATTAAATTCTCAATATATTTACTTCTTCAAATGCAACTTTTACAATGTGTCACTCAATTTAGTGACAGCATATATGTATTTTGGTAATAAATAAGTATTCGAAAAACCCTGTGGCATTATAGCCGTGGTTTATAACAAAAACTTTAATTTGCGTAGGTACTAACCTTGACAAGTAGCTCCATTGAGCAAAGACAACAAATCGATAATCTCGTCACATGTTGGTGTTTCAGGTCTCGCTTCTCCGAACACTCGAAGTCTGGCAATACCCCCATCGGGGTATATATTCACTCTTATATGTGTCCATGCTTCATCACTTAGTACCTGTTATAGATGAGATGATTTGAATGATGCTGTTTGAAACACAACCCCACACCGTTACATAATATTGATTCTGCTACCGAAATTGTTTCTTTGGCTAAACTATTTATTTGTAACTTTTGAGCGAATTATATACATATACTTTTAATAAATTATAATAAACTTATATGAATGTTAAAATAACAATTAAATGTTACACCTTAAATAACGATATAAATTAGCTACGATGTCTACTTTGCGATTGTGTAAGGTCAACATTCTAAATTTAGATATAGGAGTATGAAGGCGTTCACCAAAACACACACATTTATCACTAACTTCAGCTTCAATATAATTTCCTACACTTCTTATTCGTTTGACTATTGCATTTTGATATTATTTAAAGTTCATATTCACTAATCGTTTCAAAATATATAAATATAAGCACCGTACACTCTATTCAAAAGTTATTTTGAGGTTTTAGTTATCATATTCCCAAAGATACTTAACCAGGGGAGTCGATCCTAACTATGCAGAGTGCAAAACATCTATTTTACCTTCTGAAAGTTGAGTCTTGTCTCTTGATAGCCTGGCCGTAGTGCGGTAATGGGCACTATCTCCTCCCATTTGTCTGACTTAAGCCGCTCCATCTGTACCAAGTCACATTCAGCGCATGCCGACCCCATTCGCGTGTTCCTTCCGGGTATTAATGCCTCTTCTGTAATTATAATTATTATTCCCACATGAAGAATTATAATTATAAAAAAAAGTAACATCATGTCTGTAATCTCCGAAGAGGTAGGATGGTGTGTAATTCACGCACACGTTTCACGAATTACGTTCACCTACCACTATGAAAAAGGTGTTGATTGTTATACCATTATGCGGGCAACAATGCAGACTCCGACCCACTATTATGAATATCAAGATAGAAAAATCCAATACTACCATATTCACGAACCAAAACCATGATATCTCTATACTTTCTGGCGACCACTCGATCAACGAGATATTCAATAATTACGACAAAACTTTTTTAAATGTTCTTGAGTATTTTTGTGAAGAATATCCAGTAAATATTATAGTGAAATTAATTTTTAAGTCACCTTACGATTTATGAGAAAAATGTTCTAATTTATTTGGAAAATTGCATAACAATAACCAAATTAATGCAGGTACCAGTTCATTATAAATGTCATTCATTTATTAAAACACCGTGGATATTGAAATAGACATCTGGGGTGAATTGGCTTGCTGTGTCAAAGTACCCTTATACATTATTGATGTGTAGATAAGAGGGGTCCAGATGGAACTGAACCTTTGATATGAAGACAATGTATTGAAAGAAAACAGTCTTTGATGTGTCTTGTTTTGTGAAGAGAATTTGTGAAAGCCATTCAATGTTGTTTCTTTGGTAACAATTCAAATGTTATATACCTACTTTATTATTAGATACTGGTTTTACTTTATAAGTTGGCTCTAGTTCCTTTTCGATAGGAATTAAAAGTCTTTTAGTTATAGTTATTATACAAAACCAAAATTTGAGTTATATGTGGTTTCTGGTCAAACTCAAATAAGTCAAGTAAAAGTGGAAATATGGGCCCATTTTAAAAATCCCATATATTGCTCATACAATAAAAAAAATAGCTTTAATAAGTGAAAACCGGTCGCACGGCTGTTTACTTTTTCAGGAAAACGAGTTTATCCACGAAACCAAAAAAAGAAATATAAAGTTGTAAATCCAAAATATTCGAAAAAATACCAACCTTCGGGTGTCAGCCTCGCAGCTTGTATCGAATATTTCGGCGCATAGTTTCCGGTAAAAAATGCCGTGTCCACCAACAAGCCTGAAATAAAATTTTGTTTATAGAATTTTTGTGAATTTTCAGTTTAAAGTAACTTCACGCCTGTAATCCCCGAAGAGGTAGGCAGACGAATGTAGAACATTCCCACGATAAAATTTACGTTGAATTTTCAGTTTAAACATTAATATTTATTTATTATTTTGTTTTCAATAAACGTGATCAAAAAATTGTATTGACATTCATCATCATCATCATCCTATCTCAGTCCAACGGTGGACATAGGTCTCTATACATACGAGTATGTACAAACATACATTACTACTTTTATTTCAATGTAATTTTATGTACATCATAACGTTTGAAACATTTTATTCAAATTTGTTTTAGGTATTTTCTCACCTTGACCTTCTTCTAAACGACTAACAGTATTATCATTCTGATTAACTTCGGACTCTCACCTTGTATCACACACTTGGTGGCCAATTTCAGTATACACCAATCGTGTCCAGCGATCCTTTTCCTCCTGGTTTCCCAACCATCCATCCACTTCCCGAACTCCGTGTATTTATCAGTATCGAAGACCGGTTCCGCGTCAGATATCATGTTCTCACAAGTCGCAAAGAAGTCATCGGTGGCAAATAGGACTTTGCCCCCAGCCTAGAATATTATTGTCATTTTATAAATCAATTTCATGGTTCTTCCGCAATTGAGGCCTTTGTTTTATATTTTTATTAATAAAGATTGCTAGTTCATATACCGACCGCTATTTATCCTAGATTAGTACAAGCATTACCTACTTCAAACAGTGTCCTCATGTGTGTTAAAACAAATGGAATATAAATTTAAACCCTAAACAAAGAAAAGAGACTGATATGGTCCGTAAGGTGCCTGAGAAGGCTAAGTGTGTTTCTCATGTTTCTGTATGACTAACAATTACATTATTCGGATCACAATTCATTAACGTAGCATTAGATTAAATGTTACGAGAACATGCTGACTGAATCGTCTTTAGAAAAGCTTGGTGCTGTTATGGGTATCGCTGTGCCTTAATTACTTCTAGCAGCTGATTCAATAGATTACCCATGGAATTTTTTTAAGAATTCACTGCCATAAAGCAATACTCTATAGATTTCTGTATAAGTGTAACTTTTGATATGAGTCAATTATACAATGAACTTTAGGACCTCATACCCATAGAACTACGAGATAAGAATTGATAAGAGTTTTGTTACAAGAGACAATTTTGTTGCACATCGAAATGTTCTAGAAACACTTTCAATAAAATTTCTCTTTCGGCAAAAATATAAACATCTTTAAAATTAATTTAATGCACGGAAACATCAAGGCGTGTGATAAAAGTAACACATGTCCTCAATCAATTTATTTCATTGTAGGTGACATTGATGATAATGCATAAATGTATGCATGAAGATAAAATGTTCAATGCATTATTAATACCACAAGCCAGATGAGCTGGAGGTAAAGAAATATAATGAAATATCACGCCTTTAATTCTGCGTGGGTATAAGCAGAAGAGTATTATAATTAAGAGTAGTTTATCTACGAATAGCGTGTGTGCCTATTAACGTATATATTGAACACACGTCCAGACTCCGTGCCAATACTGAGAACTTCAAGTTACCATATAAAGCCATAAAAAGAAGCCTTGATATCCTTAGTTTATTATGGTTCTAAAAATATGTCAACAGTTGCAATTTCATGGCAATATAATAGCACATATGACAAAATAAATCATAAACTAACATTCCTAATATCGATCCTATCCTATCCTATTATCGATTCTAAGATCGATTAGTGCTAATTAATAGTCTCATTTCAACAATTTCTGCTCGAACTTGGTTGCAGATTTCAAATACCTTTAGCAGCTGTTAGTGAGACTGCAACCAGGTAGTAGGATTTTTTTTTTCACCCAAAACATACAATTAGCTCGAAAAAGAATGCAAAAAAATACTTACACTTGTACTCGCCAGCTCACTCATTTCAGCAAACGCGGGTAGAACCGTCTCTATCATTTTGCAAAAATATTTAATTTCCTTTTCAAATTAATAATACAGTTTAATAATACAGGTACTGTATTTTATAAGTCGATGTATCAATGTGGCGTTCAAACTGAACTAATATCTGCTTGGCTTCTGTTTGTTTATATACTGTAACAACTGATAATAACAATAATAAAACAAATTGGTAACGTTATCTGTCCTGTACACGAGTTATACTGAGATGCTGAATGTACCGGGTACACTCAGATCGATAAAATCTATTAAACACAAATTAAATATTATTTATTTGTTGATTTATTGCATTTTATTAATGTTATTATTATTTTATGTTCTAAATTTTATTGCTCTATATTTTTTTTAAACTTGTAGAGAATTTAAATTTGTGTGCGTACATATTGTAAAAAAAAACGAAAACATCTCATTATAAAAAAACATGATTATAGTAATTAAAATCTCGATTATACCCATTTTATCCATAAATTACTTTAAAAAGTCTATAATCCTTGTCGCACTTCTTTACATATTATTTTAAGAAATATATAAATTATTTAATATTTTGTATCATAGTTTTGGTATCCGCAAACACATTCCGTACTATACAAATGTATATGTATTTTATGCCGTATCACATGCTGATGTATCCATAGAAATACATATGTATATAAAGATGTGAATTTAAATAAAGATTATTATTAATATCATCTTAATTCGACCACAAAAAACATTCTGCCTTAAATTTCTGCCTGAAACCTCTCACACGATTATTCCGTGCCTAAGCAAGTGTTAATCATAAAGCATAAATAAGAAAATAAAAGTGTAAGTAGTGATGCTTGATACTAACATAAGATCTTCTTCTCGATTCTTCTTCTTTCTTCGTCGAGTCGATAGCTGATCGTGAGTGATCAGCTATCGTAGTGAAAGGATTAGTCGCCATGTCCAGGGTGCGCCGGGCAGTGTATGTTCGTACTTATCAGACATAGGCGCCGCTCGAGGAGGCTCCTTTCATGCACCCCACTAATATAAGAAATAATGGTGCTTAATACTAACATCTTATCTTAATTAGATACATTATTATTGTTACAATTATTAAGACCTAATATGTATGCAATAATATTACTTCCGCGAGCAAACTCATTATGACACGTACAAACATTTTCATTTGTTTTTCACATAATATTTGTAAACCTAAGATAAGGTTTTAAGTAGCCGAATGTACACGAGAATTATCCGAACTAAAATAAGTAATAGCAATAAGAAAACCAGAAAAAACTCGTCATCGATTTAATCAATTTACCTATTAAAGTTTTTTAGCGGCACCCTTGACTGTGAAAAATCGTTAACAACAATAGAAGGCCTTGATAGATGAAAAAGTTTCAACAATGACATGTAAAAAGTTACAAATGACAGGAAAACTGTATTCGCAGTAAAAATAGAGAAATCAATACTAAAATATTGACAAACTATTTATACATATAAATCAAGCAAGGGGTTTTTGCTAATTTGGTTGGGATTGCTAAAACTAATGGAAACTATTTTGAATTGTCTTAACCTAGTTTATGACAATTATTTTCGCATAATGTCAATTCGGGATATACCAAGCTTTTTAATAGATTTTATAAATACTAACGAAAGTTTGATCAGCGAAGAAAACCAAGACTAGTTGCTTATTATCTATACGCTTTACAGAACAGAAGTATTCATGAATTTTGTCATCACTGGTCATTTATAAACGTAAGTGAAAAATATTCGACTTATGTGGTATTTAGTAAGACATACCTACCCAGTGGGTGAAATAGTTAAGATTTCCGAGACAATTTTAAAATTGCTGTTTCGCAGCAAAAATATTTACGAAAAGAATAGTTTTATGCTGCCCGAATAAAACGCGGTTGCATGTGATGAATGGGAGTTTCGGGGCTATTGTGTTAGGTTCGTGAATTATTTTCTGTTGCTTGAAATGAATTGTACTGGAATGGTTATTTTAAGTCCACTACAGAAATATGTATTTGTGTATATTTTTAAGAGTTACTAAATACGAAACTTGCTCTTTTAAATACCGGTCTCTGTGTAATGGTCACTTATAATGGTAATGCTAAATTTCCTAAATATTTTTTCATACTTTTATTGTTATCATTTATTATTATTTTATTACCAAATATGCTATATTATTATGTTATGCCAATTTGTTTATGAACAACTTTAAGATATAAGTTGCTAAACATGATTCACACAATTCGCTGAGCATAAGTAGAAGAAACCTACAAAATGACAGCGTTTCTTTATACATTTATCAAATAGTTTTATAGTTCCGGGACATTACAACTTAGAACAACAAACCATTAGAACTTGAATTATAACAGTTAAATAATCAACAATAATTTTTTTTGTGATAAATAATAATGTTTATTTATTTTAGAGTAAGCGTTACAAATAGATTGCGAGTAATTTTTTAAATCCTTTACATATTGAAAATGAATTAATCTAACCGACACTAAAAATAACATAGAAGTTTTAAGGACTCACACCATCATGGATGGAACTGAAATGTAATACAAAATTAAGGGGATTACTTAAACATTTATGCAGTGAACTGTACCGATCTGATTTTAAAAGTTTTAGTGTTATATTACACAAGGAGGCTATATTTATATATATCGGATACATATTTTCGTGAGCTCATTTATCAAACTCCTTCCAGACTGCATAGACTCAGTAAACGATTATTTATACATATAATTTATAATAGTAACGTAATGAGTGACCTCCAATTACGAATTTCCGCGGGAGTTCCTGTTCTTTGGATGCCACTTTAAGCGGTAAATTCCGGTTGTTGTCGGTAGTTAAGAACCGTGAATCTTCCCAGTAGGCCTAAGGCCTCTAAGGTGGATAAAAAGATATCTGGCAGACAGGATTGTCTCTATCTGTATTGTCACAGCGGTGTGGTGAAGAGTGCTTCAAGTTTCCTGCAGTTGTGAAAAAAACCCCTGCTCAGGCTTAAGTGGTAAAAAATATTGCACCTAACAATTTATTTTATATAATTAATTCCATAATATTTACTGATTGTTATAATATTATTGTGTAGCATTCTGTTCTGACTCTTGAAATTTAGAGTTCAAATATCCAGCTTCTAACAAGTATCTCGAACTTTATGATGTTGCAGGCGTTTTATGTGTATTTAAATGTATCCATGACTCGACTTAACAGTGATAGAAAATATCAGTAGAATACGTGACTACCTGAAATTTCTCTAATTTTTTTTATGTATGCTGTGACAGCTGCCAACTCTTAATTTTATTCATCAACATGGTAGACAGTGCTTTTAAACCGTCAATAAAAATTAAAACAGAACTAGTGAAATGAAAACTTATAAGATATAAAAACACGTTATATTAATGAAAACAAAATACTTTTAGATAAACCTAATGTGGTTTATAGTATAAACTATATATTGGAGACAATCATTTTTAAATGTGGGACATTAATAGATGGCTTCGAACTAGTTATAAAGAGGTCAAGATGAAATAAAATATTGCATAAAAGTCCAATATTTCCACGAGCTAGTGTAGTAGATCATAGCTAGGTAGCAACTGCCCTGGAGTTTTTATATACATATTCAACTCAATTTTTAAATTAACTTATAATTGTTAACAAATTTTGGGAAACGCATTTTCAGAAAAAGTACGCTAAGCTAACGCTTTAGCTAAGTAGTAACTTACTTTCTCATTACTATTATCATCATATTTAGAAGGCTGATTTATTTAATTTATTTTCTTCTTTTTTTTGGTTAAATAAACTAGACATTACACTGTAAGATAGTTATAAATTATTTGTGTATAAATGGTTGTGAAATTACCTTATTGAAATTAACACTTTATGCTTAAAGATTGTGTAGTGTTTGTACGTCATTGACTTGGTTCGGGTTGGCATAATTAGGGTGCATTGAAAAACTTTATAGAAAAGATAAAATTTTCTCATGATATTTAACTTCATAGTTAAAGTAAGATGACTTTCTTAAAAATATATATGTCAGAATTATAACCCCACACTGACTACAGCTCTTGGACTTGTTAATTTTATTTAATTACGTGACTGTTATCTCCGTATTTTGTGTCCAAATTAGGTGCTTTTATTTATTCATTCTTTACTGTCATTAACAAAGGCTGGACTTAATACCAATTGGCATTTTTTACCAGTCAACCCAGGTAATAATGGAAAGTTAGAGTAAACATCTAATTACCTTAATTTCAAAAACAAATTTTATCGTTTATAACTCTGAAATCGAATGTATCCTAATATAACCATAGATTGGATTCGATTCGTAAATTGAACGTAATCCAAGAAATTTAATTGTGATGTGTCATTGTTCTGCGAATAACAGAATGAACGTAATGTCCAAAATTCGAAAGTTTGTCTTCTTATTTCGCAATTGTGTGGCGACAATTGAATCGATGAGCAAACAGTAGCGTTATCTGATAGAGGTGTCAGGTCAACTATTGAACACTGGTTCGTACCAACACGATCCAAGCTGGATAATTGGATGCCTCTGACACACTGCGCACTTATCACGCGCTGTCTATCAAACGTGTGAATGATATTTTATCTTCATTAGTCTGATATTTCCCAGTACTGTGCCACTGTGTTTCCCCTGCAACGCTGTCTTGGCAACGGTAAACTTCATACCAAATTTAGGAGACATCGCTTTGCCGATCGATATCGGATCGGTAGATCACGCGCAACTACGCCTCTGAAGAAATCATGATAATTATTTATTGAGGAGGATTAAATACGTTGAAGTCGTATATTATTGTAGAAAAAGCAAATCCCCGGCTAAATGTAACATCGCGCCTATAATCCCCGAAGAGGAAGGTAGAGGAATCTAGAACACTTCCACGTTTCACCAGTTATGTTTACGTCCTACTATGGAATAGGTGGTGAGCCTATTGCCATACACCGGGCACATATCCAGTGCCCGACCCGGGAATTGAACCCAGGACCTCCCGATAGGTAGTCGCACTTGAAACCAACGCGACCAACATGGCAGTCACTATCTAGTCACTAGGCATATTCCCGGCTAGTCGTAACAAATATGTAATAAGTTGATTCAATCTGAGTCATTTTATACGCTGATATAAGACTTCGAAATACGTACAAACATCAAATACACTTTGTACTTTACATTGACCTGTATTAACATACATCGATACAAGATACATGGGTGAAACATGATCCTTATGTGTATAATGTTAAGATTCAAAATCATAGATCAATGTATGTACGTCGTAACCAGTATAGGGCCGTAAGTAAGTAATAAAGCAGTAAGAAGTGGTTTTGTTTAGTTGATCTTATGAAACGTTTCATTAACTAGGTTTATAACCTTTAGTCTAGATATCTATTGTATATTCTCGTGTAGACACATTGATTAGCTTTTTATAACACAGCAGATGTTTCTTCTCTGATAGATCTATTCTAAATATTCTGATTTGAATTTTTTTCCTTTGATGCTATCTTGGAGGGAAGAAACCTCAGGCATTTGGCAGGCAGGTGACCTTTAAGTAAACTCCATAGTTTGGTTTCTTTCGACACTAGTTATTAGTTCCTTCGACACTAGTTTTTAGCTTTATGGACCATTGTGCTATTGTATTTTTCGTCAGAGAACTCTCTCTGAGTACGCACTGAGATTACCAGTAGAAGAACGAGTAAAAGAATCGACGGTAGGTTTGGGTGAGACATTCAGTTAAATATTAAGTATATTAATAAAATACTAGCTGATACTGTAAACGTTGTTCTGCTATATAAATTATTTGTAGAAAATGTTTTGGTTATGAAATAAAAAATTAAATTATCTGTTGTGTGTTTGAATTTTTTTAATGTTTGAAAAACGAACGACGCACGGTTAAATTATTTGGATTTAATTTAGTTCATACAAAAATACTACAATCGCTGTAGAAAAATAGGAGGGTGGGGGTACAAACGTAAAAATTAAGCGTTACACTTTTTTTTGAATAAATCTTAAAAAAA
>DWFO01005048.1:0-10850 GCA_018246595.1 Mimoniades nurscia nurscia
GTTTTCACCGCGACCACAACGATCGTGGGCGCCATGTGGAACTGTCATATGAGTGTTTTGGGTGTTGTGAACCCTTACTGGAACGCAGCCTATGTCTATCTGTATTGTATATAGTGATGTCATTAGGCTTATGACAGATGATTATCTTAATCCATAAATAATGTCATTTTTAACGACGCCCCATTCTCTGCTTGGAATGCTGATGATATTGTAAAAAATAATTTTTTTATTTTAAATTTTCGGGTGTTCCTGTTGTTTAGCATTGCAGTTTTGAAAAGTCAATGCCAATAAAATAACTATTTATCATCTATGAAGTATCAATTATTTCACATGAGATATATATAAACATGTCGTTTGGTGTGCAATCGCCCTTAAATTTTTAACTGGACATATTTCGTGCATTAACGTGCATTGTAGTACATGTTGGAATTTATTGTAACACAAATGTCATTGAAATAATGATAACAACGATTGTAAGATCAAGTATTGTCAATGTGTAGTGATATGAAATGAAAAAAAAAAACCCTGTCGTGTGCAATTACGCTTATACTTCGTGAAGACTGTTACCATCTTTGGCTGAACCCGAAAATGATTAATTTGTAATCTCTTTCTCACTCTCTCACTCTCTCTCTGTCGCTCGCTCATACCCACCCTTATAATGTTGTAAGAGATAGATATTTTCATAGAATTATTCCTAATATTCTAATATCCACTGCCGTCTGTCAAGTTCAATATTTCGTAACCAAAGAGAAGTAAGGTATGTCCACACAGAATTGACCCGTCAGTCGGGTCGGGCCAGCCGTGCTGTCCTTTCTAAAGTTTATCAAACTATCGATGTATTATTGAAAACTTCTCGATGTAAAATCTAATATGCTTAGAGTTACTAAAGTGATTTCGAGACTTGATGTGTAATTATGCGAATAATGTGTGTGTTAAAAATGAGAAAAAATAAAATATTGACACTTTTTAAAATGACGTATAAGATCATCATTAAAATGTGCAACTAAATGTATATGTAAATTTCGATCTGCTATTTTTTCAACTGACTAATTCAATCGGTTATGTCCCGAATTGTTTAACGGTGAAATAATCATAAGTTGTTTAAAACGTATATTGATTGAGATGAGATTTTCATTCTTTTTCACTATATCTATAGAGATCTATGTTTAATGTAAGCCGCGGAAATAATTAACTACTTTATTGTAGCCGTGACAGGTTTTTTAAAATAAAATAAATAATTATTTGATCAAGGAGAGCATTTAACATTTGCTGGTGAATATTTTTCTTGAAATGTATCGTTGGACCGCGCTATGAAAGTTGCATCAGTCCAGTAATTTATGAAGGTAACACTTGCCTCCATTGCAAGCTGTGCGCCTATTTTAATACCGTTTGTTTTATTAATTACGAACAATTAATAATAATAGGTTTACTATATCGATACAATTATGTTCATTTAAAAAAAAATTAAGTTTGGATATGCCCTTTATAAAGACCAGATGACTGCGTAAGGAATCTTTGCTGGTCTGTAGCTTTTTAACGCTCCGAGAACTTGGGGACTCGCGTGGCGGCCATTACGTGGCTGTATTATTAATTTTTCTATATAGAAATATTCGAAGCAAGTAACTGACGTACGGATGCAAAGACATTTTATAGGAAAGTGAGGAGTGTATTATAGAGGTTGATTGTAAGTTAATGATACAATGTTTGTTTGCTCGTTGTTTTAGTTGTAATTTAGTTTCTTGGCTGGTCGATGTTTTCATTTTTTTTATTTTATTATTATAATATTTAAAGTTAAGGTCAGGCCACGCCTACAAGTCGAAAGTTAATCGGTGAATGCATACGATCGATTTATTATTTGTCCCATGTTTTAAGTATTTAAGATTTTGTTTTTTTTTTAACCTAACATTTATTTTACTGTTCGTAAAACAGATAGTATACAAATTTAATAATACTTTATTTCGCTGTTGTATGATACTAAGGAATTGTTCAAAGTTGGATTGGATAGAATGATCAAATTTTAAAGGCTCCGTTTTAGCCATTCTTTATTGGCTTGGGGCAGTATGCCACCCTCATATCGGAGGCACGAAACGATTCACAGTCTATGCCTTGAACGTATAAGACTGTCTTGATCTTGATTTTCCGCTAATGTTATAGAAACGCATCTGAAATACAGGAATTTAATTAAAGTATTCAGTAATTCTCTCTATCGTATTGTATGTATTCACCGCGAATGTGGGATACCGAAGGCTCATACGATATATATTTATAATTGAAGACATGTGTTAATTGAAACGTCGGTGGACATCGTTGTGACATATTTTTTTGTGTTTTTTTTCGTATGCCAGTATCGGAATCTATGGTACTTGTATTTTAGACGACCTGCGTCACAAGGTCAACATGTTTTAAATGTTACGTATAATTATTATTAACTTTAGTAAGAACTTGAAATTTTCTTAGGTTCTCATGAATTTCTAAAGGCAAGATTCGATTTTTTTTAATATTTCGCACGATAAGAGAATATACAGTTTACTGTAATGACAGTATTCACAAATGTCCCTGTAACATGCGTATTGAATACTTTTTTTATTCTATTTCCAACATTTTGCCTTTAGAAATCGCTTTGGTGAACCAACGCCGCCCGATGTCCCCTAACGTTTTGTATAAGCGGTGAGGATAATTTAATGATTGTGTCTTTTACGTTAAGTGTACCAAAAACTTCGACGAGCGCCGACGACTCCCGACTGCGCCAAGCGGTTTATGATTCTCTGTAGTTATGTATTAAAATAAATATTAAATAAATATGAGGCAGCTTTTCTTGTCAACTCCTACAGGCAACACGACGTGGGAATCTGGTACTATTAAATGTTAAGAGAATACTTTCGTTCACACAACATACGTATGTTTGTTATACCCAGGCCTTGTCAGGCACTATTGGAATTTTCTAAGTTACATTTTTTAATAGTGGCCCGGAGTCTGGTAATGTGGCCGGTGTATGGCAATAGACTCACCACCCATTCCATAGCGAGATAAACGTAACCAGTAAAACGTAGGAATGTCCTACACTACTTTGCTTACCTTTTCGGGGATTACATGTGATGTTACGTTTTTTTTTTACGTAAATTGTGTATAAATTTTTGGGATAGCCTGATTAATTTCGGACCTATTCATATGAGGTACTTATTCATGAGCTTCCGACGATCGCAACGGAGTCGCGGTTGTAACTAGTCGAGATATCGCGAACATGAGGTAAACTCCTTAGTTTACCTCACATGAGCTACATACGTCAGAGATTTCTATGCGGTGAACAATTTACTCACGCCATGGCGTTTTAGGTAATATATATATATAGAGATAGGGCTATACTGTCCAATAAAACAATGACCTTTTTACGATTGAGAGTATCGCATTTATGTGGCTTCATTGTAATTATTATAAGACGCAAAAATGTTGCCAGTATATTCTACGCAGCCGTAAATGTAGGTTAGTCGTGCTTGTAGTCGGGCTTAGTGACCTCGTCCCAAGCACGAGGGTCTTCTTCCGAAAAGCCCTCTGCACTCTTCACGTGTACCGGCGGCTTCACCGCCGCGTCGATATCCTGCATCGCTTCTATTAACTCTGCCGTTGTCTTGTATGACGATATCGTGTGTTTCACGAAATCTCTGCAAGCATCGAATACGAGTTTTGTAAGAATAAATGTTTTTTACTTTACTTTTACTGACTCCGAGTTACAAAATTGCTTCGGTATTGTTTACTGAATTTCTACTTTGTATAGCTACATCAAATTTACCTAAAGTAAAACGCCTTAATGAAAACCGCAGGCTGGAACTCGTGGCCACACTTCTCGGGCCCGAAGCTCATTATTCCCATCAAGCGATTCTGCTGCACCGCCGGTGCTCCAGCGTCGAACTGCAAGAGAACAAGTGTTCATTGGTTTCGGACCTATCAGAACAAGGAAACCAGAAATTTCTTCCACAAACACTTTTAACCTGTAGAAAACTACAAAAGAGCAAGCCGTGGCTACTTGTAGTCGTGAATATGTGCAATATACCTCTAATAGAATAGTAGGTAATAAGACTTAGCGTCGGGTACTCGTTTTGTTAATAGTACCTACCTATTGGTAAGTTTTAGTCATCATGTCTTCAGCATAAGATTAATACCGATTTTTTTTTGTTACTTAAACCCACTGTTAGAATTCGTCCGATATGATTCTATGTGTAAGTTTGATAGTTCTAGAATTGCTTCCGCTATGTTACCAGTGACAATTAGCATACATAGTTTTCAGAGAGCTTCGACTTTTTTCAAGCAAAATAAATCATACCTAGATTAAAGAACAAGTGAAAATTTGGCAAGCGTGATACTCCAGTAAAAAAAGATCTTACTAAGCAGGCATCTCTTGACCCGTTCCTGAGAGAGGCACAGAAGAAATCGTCGGAAAACTGGAAACCGTTGACCAGTTGGTAAGCGTCGATACAGTAGTGCTTGGTGCGGACCTTGAGGCGAGCTGAGAGCATGTCGGACGTGTGGTCCCTGAACGCTGTGTCGGACCCCTAAAACGTCCACATTACTATAGAAATCTCAGTTCAGGATGCCATTGCTATTGTGTCATTATTTATCATTATTTTTTTAAATACTTTGAAATAAACGTAACTTAAACTTTGAAATTAACGTAAATGAGGGATCCTTATAACTTTTACTACATACTTTCAAGTTATATAAACCCCCAGTCTTTTATATTCTCTCAGAATAAGCGCTATTTGCATGCAATGAATAACTAAATATAAATGAATGGTAGGCGAGGGGCTTGACGAAGCAGTCGTAGCATGGTGGGTGTTAGCCTTAAATAATAAGTATTGGCGACTACCACGATTAGGGGTTGCCATTAATTGAGATGGAATAATATAGAAATGTAAAATTGTTAACCACGTTCTCGTAATCGCCATAAATAATTTCCTCACACAAAGAGAGTCGGCATTCCGCAACGTCAATCCAGCTGTTGGAAATCTATATTTTAGTAGGAAATTTTGTCAGACTACTTTTCTATTAATTACAACTGTGACTTTTCTTGTCCGCCCCGTGCGGAAAACTATCGAAAATTGGGTCGCAGTTGGGTACGTACCTTTAGTGTTCAATGGGGGACCTGTTGGGTGCTTTAAAGCGTTTTACATGCATAGAAGTGCCATAACGAATAAAGGGTTTGAAAATAAAAGCTTTACAGATATTCATATGGAAGTAGTACAGCACCCTCGTAGCGCCCCAGCCGGTGACCACGACGAAGCTCTGCGAGTAGGGCTCTTTCATTCCATCGTATATCCTTAACAGGTTAACGTGCTCGTTGAACACTGGGAACATTGAAATCATTGATGAAACTTGATGATACTTTGCCAGATATTTAACCGACTTCAACAAGGAAGAGGTACCTACTCAATTCGTCTGTATTTTATTTTCTTGAAACCCGTTTACAAGTAGATTTACTGTTACCTCTTAACCTATCTGTAAGAAACCCATTGTAGAAGTTATTGCTTGGTAGAATGTGCTTAGGTCTTTTCAGTAGTAGAGGCACAATCGTGTCCAGCTATGGACCTAATCAACATATTCAATGTAAGGATAGAATGACCGTAGCTTTTTGACCACATTTGCATAATTTTGACTCAGATATTATTTTCCTTAAATAACCAATTTAATGAAAATAAAAATCATACCTAAATTCTCAGAAAGTTTCAGCAAAGCGATATCAGCGTGAGGCACGGGCTCCTCTTCGAACTTTGGGTGTCTGACCGCTCCTGCGATATCTACCAGCTCTCCGCCCTCATGAGGCCTCGGGCTGCCTACGCGTATCTTCACGAATTGGCCCAGGGTCTTCATTGGTGATAAGTGCAGGACACTGTTACGCAGGGATTACTAATCAGTAACATTTACTAAAGACGATATTAATATGGCTTTTTATTATGGCTTTGGAAATGCCTTTCTCGGGTTAATGGCAAAATAAAAATGTTCGTGTAATATGACCAGAGTCTCATTCTCGAAGAGGTAGGCAGAGGAGTGTAGCGTAGTACCTACACTCCCTCGTTTCACGAGTTAAGTTTATATTCCAATATGGAATAATGGTCGAGCCTGTTGCCATGCACTGGGCACTCCGAGCCACAACTAGAAATTTCTTCTAGAAAATCAAAGTTAGAAAAATTCTATAGTAGGTACCCGGCTTAGGATTTGAACCGGGGACCTGTCGATCAATAGTCCCGCTTGGAACGAAGTCATGTATTTTAATACCGAGTATGTGTAACCATATTACATTTAGGTACATATCACATTACTATTACACTATGCATAATGTAGTGTGAAATATTGTTTTATTGCCATGAAAACGGATTCCTTACGCGAAGATGGAAACTCGCGAAGCACAGGCAATAGAAAAGGAAATACACAAGCCTCGGTAACGGGTTACTTACTAATTCAAGCAATGTGCGGCAGTCAGTACCCAGTTCTCGTCGACAATGGTGCCGGCGCACCATAGCCTGCCGTTGATGATGATGGCGGCCATGTAGGGGTAGTTCCTGGTGTCGGAAGTGTTGCCGCCGCGGATCCTCAGGTACTTGTTGTGGTTCATGGGGTACTGGTTGCGGATGCGCAGGTGATGCTTCCCGTGGCGCCGGCGACCGTCCTCGCGGGGAGCATCGTTTTCCAAGTTCACGCGAAATTTTACTTCGGAATGTAATTTTGGTGTGTTATTTCTGTTTCTTAATAAGGGAGTGGAATAGCTGGAATAGTCCCAATCAGGAGAAGCCTATGTCTAACAGTAGACATAATGAAGCCAGAAATATAAAGTGGAATATAAAGTGACGATTAATGTGTTAAAATTTAAAAATGAGTGACAAGAAAATGAAAATGTAGGAAACATAAAAAAAAACTGATTTACCTACAGAACTTTCATCGTCAGAACTCGCTGCTAGGACAGCGCACAAGAGGCTAACATAAACAAAATACACGTTAAACATTTCTACACCTGATAAACCACTCGCAGAAATATTTTATGATCAACATTTCACAATATTTTATAACTTCTAAATAATGTAAAGTAATAAAGTAGTACAATACATTTTTACAGCCCTCGTCCTGCTAGTAAGATAATCATGGTTTTTTTTAAATCTAGTGAGCAGTGGAGCAGCAGCTGCATGTCAGAGAACTTTCTAAGCTACCCAAAGTGCAAGAAATCGTCAAAATATCGCTACTATATTATGATTGTATACTGTATAGTCTGTCCTACGTATCTAAGTAGGTATTGTTCATCTAGTTTTGCACATAAACAGCCATAGGTAATTGTCTATCTATTACACATTCTCTGTCTATCTATTACACATTATCTATCACATAATTGTCTATCTAATGGAAATATTCTTCTGTTCTATATGGCCATAGCATTGCTATAGTCACAGACAAGATTGCTGGTGTCGAAGTCAAAATAAAAAATAAATATTCCTATGCGTGCGACTTCAATAGTTATACCTACTGCAAATGAACCCATAGGTATATTCTTTTGTGTCCAAATCAAAGAAACCTTATACGCGCATAATATCTTCATATGTGTAAATGTTTTCTCCGCACGTCCAAATTAATTTGGTTCCGTATAAACCACTGAAGTCACTGAAGTGCCTTGCGGTTACAGTGAACTATCTGTCACATGGAATGTGTCGTAAATATATGTCATATTGTTATAAAACCAAGGCTTGAAACCGGTTTAAAAAATACCGGTTAATAAGATTTTTTAAAGGTTTTTAGAACAAATTCCGCTTGAAACGAATCTATTCTCAATTGAGAAGAGAGCGCTTCAAAAACCTAAATAAACCGGTTTAAGCCAAAACTGCTACTACGTCACACAATTGCTGCGCACGGGCGTATTTCGACTTGTATATTTTACCAAAAAAACTTTTTATAGGGGTTTATACCGGTTTTTTTATACAGAATCCTTATAATTTTGCTCTACATCGGGCACAAATTCACATTCCATGTTACAACTGGAAAATTCAGATAATAAAATCTCAATAACATCTTGGTCGATCCGATGATCGAACCCAAGACCTACTGTATGAAAGTCACAATTGCAAGTTAGATGTGTTCAACGTTGTGCATTCACTAGATCGTACGCAATATGCCATAGGTGCCATATGCCATAGGTTGAGAACAATTACTTAAATTTATTGTATTCAAGCATTTAATGGTATTGTGTTCCTGATCTGCAATTATCCTACAACCTGGCTGAAAGTACAGATGCCGTATCGTAAAGCCGAAATGACAGATGTCAGAATAGAAAACTGCGTTGAGTGGGTTTGTTCAGTTTGTTTTATTAGTATTAGTTATTGTATTACTTTAGTTCTCTGTTTATTTAAGACTTGTTGTGCTGAAGATAGTCAGATATAGTTAACGTACGAGTAAAAACACTACAATATAGATTGAAATTGCCTAGTCTTTGAGTCCCCATAAAAGTCAGGGCATGCAATAAGAAGCAATATAAATGGTAGCATGTGTTTATAGTGTAATATACTCCGGTATTCGTTCTACAGCCTGTATTTCTTACTGATAATGGGCATAAAATAAACCAGGTACTAAAATGGACCCTATGACTAAACTACATGTGCTTCACGCTTTAGAAAACGGTCAATCCAAAGCCGAAGTTGCAAGAGCCTTCGGAGTTCACCCACGATCAATTGCATATATATTTCAACAGAAAGATGCAATTATTAGAAAGTACGCTCAAAAATACAACGCGCTAAAAGAAGTACATTGCATAAATTTAGATCAAATCCTCTTCAGCTGGTTAGACATACAAATAAAGGGTGGATGTTCTGTTCAAGAATCTGAACTTTATAAAAGGGCTCAAGATATAATCAGCACCCAGTCTAATGAAGATTTTCATTGTATTGATGATTGGGTGCCAAATTTTAAAAAACGTCACAATATAGTGAATTATGTAACACAGATTATATGCAGCTCCGATATGAAAAAAGAATGGACACACTTTTGTGAGAGCTTAGACATTGAAAATGTATATATTGGTGAGATGTGTGGATTGTTCCACTCTCACACATTCAATGATTTTGTTAACCAGAAAGCACCAAATGAGCAAGTATCTGTATTGTTTGTAGTGAATTGTCTTGGTTCAGATAAGCAACAATTGGTAGTTGCTGGACAAGGTGATGTTACACAAGAAAATGTGAAGAGCCTTCCAGTAAATTACTTTATTGGTGAAAAATCACTAATGAATTACAATATAATTGAGTCTGTATTGAGAAAATGGGATGAAATACTTAGAATTCAAAATAGAAATATTTATTTTCTTATCTCTGATGATGTTATAAATCAGATGCAATTTGAAAATATTAGAATTGTAAATTCAACTAATATGGTTTTCTTAACAAAATGTAAGGAGAAAATTGTTGAATGTTTCAAGAACAATTATCGGAGACTGCTAATAGCAAAGAAATTCTTAAATGTGCCAAATGAAAGTGTGATGAATTTTGTTGAGTATTTACATGTGATGAGCACTGCCTGGCAAAGCATTTCTACATCATTTATCAGAATGCTGTTCTTCCCACCTGAAGATGGAAGTTTGATTATTGAAACAAATGATTATGTTAATATCAATAATAGCTTGTCAAACTTGTACGGGATGCAAACTAGCCAATTTGAACATGACTGCATTGAAAAACTATTAGATGACTATGTTTCCTGTGATAAAAATTTAGATTTTCTAAATGATCATAAACTGGACATCAAGATGGAAAGTGTAAATGAGATTTTATTAAACAATGGCTCTGCTCAATCCAATTTAAGTATATCAGCATTTCAGGCTATGAAAAGGTTAATCACATATTTACAAAGTGAAAATGTGGGATATTCAGTCATGAACGCTGCAACAAAGTTAGAAAACCATTTAGAACATGCTTCACTTATAGAAATACATAATATTTATACTCCTGTAACTAACGATGGAGAATAAATTTTTTAAACAAAATGTATTTTTTTTTCCTAACCTTTTATATTAAATAATATTACATTGAATTACATTAGCTAAGCATAACATAAGTTAAGCAAAAATAAAAATATCTTCAAAAACAAAGAAAAATCACTATAAGATCTATAGACTATGGAATGCATGACTTGGAGACTAGGAAACTGCAGTTGACAAAGTATACGTTTTCAGCTGTTGGACTACATAGGGTACATAATTAAGGATTTAATAATACTCCAATCACACTATTTCGAATTTAACATTTAATTAGAAGTGAGTTATCAACACATTGCAACATTACCAAATTTACAAGTATATTGTTTTTTCCTTGGTATTACATAATAATGCAGTTTATTAAACTATATATATGTATATACGTAGGTTTATGTATTTTTATGCTCCGTATATATTATAATTATGCTCATTATAATGTTAAGATTTTAATGCCTGAAATCTAAAATCTATCTGAAAAATATCCTGGCACTTGTCAAGCTATAATATAGTAATTTATACTCTTCTTCAAGAGTTTTAAACTTTTTCTCCGTTAAAGCCAATGCTTGTTGTAACTGGGCTGGTCCCTTGTTTTTTTGTTCTTCAATAACTTGCTTCTCATTTTTTATATGATTCCAAATTGAATCAAACCAATGCAGTGACTCAAAGGAGGAATCCTGTAAAATAATACATCACATTAAATTGGTAAACAATAAATTAAGTTTATTGTTTGCTTAATTAATTAGTAATATTATATTTCGCTGCTTCTTCTCCAGAGGTATCTTTCGAAGCGGTGGTAGAATCATTTTGACGTACTAAAAGTGTTCTTATGAATCAATTTTGAATAAATGAGAAT
>DWFO01005049.1:0-10850 GCA_018246595.1 Mimoniades nurscia nurscia
ATATAAATGTTTTGTATGTTATGCTGTTGGAGCGTCGTTGAATAAATAAATAAAAATAAATAAATAAATAAATAGATGTGGGACGCTTGCCTCCTAGTAAGTGAGTATGCTCTGTTGTCTTGAAAAACAATATCAAGAGGAAAACTCCAGGCCGTAGATAATGATCTAAGTCTCATAATGAATATGACGCAAATGTATTTTCGATCTGAATTTAAAAATATTCCAGGCCTTGACGATACTGGTGACATATTTTCTTTTTTTTAACATCATGCTTGTAATCCCCGAACAGGTGGCAGAGAAGCGTAATACACGCTAAAGTTTCACCAGTAACGTTTACGTCCCATCATCGAATAGGGGGTGATCCTATTGCCATACTACAAATTTCAACCAGAAATCTAAGTGACGAAAATACTGTAATAAAGTATAATAAAGTAACTGACGAGTGCCGAAAATAATAAAGTACCCGACCCGGGAATCGAACACAGGACCTCTTCATCAGCAGTCGGGCTTTACAACTACTCGACCATCAAGGAAGTTTTTTTTTCATTGTACGAAAATTACATCGAATTTGCATGATTTGGTTTTTCTATCACTACCCTGGGACATCTCAGATACACTGAGAAACCCTGGAGGGGTGATGAAAGGTACTTCATTACTAAATTAGCTATAATTGTGCAAAAAAATTTGCAACGTGTATTCTTATCTAATATCCATTGCAAAAAATACAAAGCAATGAAACAAGACGTATAACTGTTAACTAATACCTCATTATACACCTATGTCAATTCAAGCGAACCCTGGGGAACGGTGGTCGAGGTTAATTCAAGGAGACACATCCCCGTCCGTGTTTAAGTCCCTAGATAATTTTGAGGAAATGTCCTTGGGTAACTTTTAAGGGCAAAGCGATTATTAAAGGTATTTTATTAAAATCAAAAGCCTGGTAATTCAGGCTTGAGTTTAAATTTATTTGTGTTTAACAAAATGGTTATACTTTTCTATGTATTTTATTTTACAAAAATTTAAATCGCTACCTCATCGGAAAAATGATAAATATGAGGTCATTCAATTACGATAAAAAAGTTTTTCGAAAAGTATGATAATAACACTACGCACAATGATAACAAAACGATGATATTATGGTAACAAAACTTCATATCGTAAAACAGTATGTTCCTAACTATGGTCCTAAGTCCAAGTTATCCATCGATAAATAAATCGACATTGACAAAGCAATACATTTTTGATTAAATTATGTATGTGAAATATTTATGTGAAATACTTAGTGAAATATTTAAGCGGTTATATATCTTAATGAACGCATTTCCACTGAAGGAAGACACGTTAACCAGTTTTGTACAGGTGATCCGAAATTATTTAAAAGCGTAAAATGAAAACAAATCAATTAACGAAAAAAAAAAATTTAAATCTTTAAAACAAATACTTAAAACACATATGTAATAGATAACAAAACTGTAACATGGTTCAAAAAACTATTAATCAGTTTTATTTAAAATCAATAAAGTAAATCAGAAATTCATAATAACGCATAGCGAAACTGCATGACTGAACAGTTATTCAAGAAGTGACGTCATGTACTAGTATATTCGGGTTTCAGTCGGTAAGGGCGTGCGCGGTTAATTCAAGGGGAGGTATTCCCGTCACGATCCCGCGATAAACCTTTGGGGGTTGGACTATTGCTAGAAAGATTGGCCGTTCCGATCTGAAACACACCATAATAGCACATTTTGTTATATCCCCAACACTTACACTAAAGCGATAGTATTTTATTACTTATCAAAATAATAGTGAATAGATTCTAAGATTTCCATTTTCATTTAAATTTTATTATTCACTAGCTGAACAAAATGCACGATCAACAACGAATAGAATTCACAGGAAATACAACTCACTGAATTTAGCCTTTGCATTAACCTTGACTACAGTATGCTAATGTTAATATTGGTAGAATGGATGCAATATGCAACTTTTAGAGGAGAACAATTTTGTAATACTTACAAGATTTTTTAGTAATTTGCACCGTTTACTTAGCGCACGCAAGGAAAACTCTAAATTTTGCAGTTTTCGCATTATTTTTTTTGCTGCTCCTCTCGTATTCATCTTAGTGTGATGTTATATAGCCTATAGCCTTCCTCGATAAATGGACTATCTTCCACAAAAAGAATTTTTTAAATCGGTCCAGTAGTTCCTGAGATTAGCGCGTTCAAACAAACAAACAAATAAACTTCAGCTTTATATTATTAGTATAGAAAAGTACTAATCCCCGTTACTAATCCACGATACTTTAGTTAATTAAATATTTTTTATTTCGCAATGTTAATTACACTCCGCAAAAAAAAACAAAAACTTAAACCTACCTACTGTGCTCAATAAAGCTGCTCATCACTTGAAAAGCTAACTCCTAACAGCGCCAGGAATGAGCAGTAAATGATCCAAAGAGATCAAATCGAAATCAGGAAAGAAAGTAGCAAATGCAGACAAATGTTTCATATTTTTCATAATTACGATTATTATGATTTTTTTTTATATTTATGTTGTTTTTGAAATTAAAAATACATGTACGTGTATTTAAATAATTGGTCTCTTTACCTAAGGTTGGCTTCCAACTTAGCTTTAGGGAATACGAACGCATTTGTGTCAGACATAATTTAGGACTTGGGTCCTATGCCTATATACAAATATCACTACGATAACCTATATCTGTATCATGCATTATGTAGGCCGAGATAAATAAAGAAAAATTAAATTCTTTTTAAAATTAAATATTTCGGTAATGTTTGTAAAACTTATTTATAATTCTAATTAAAAAGCATCCCCTTATGAATAAAATTATGTTATTCTTATTACGTAAATTACATTTCGTTATATATTTCGGCATTTCGGCATAATATTTTAATTACAATTTAATTAATACTGCACTGTCAGATGGCTTCAAACACGCCGTAAACATGAGTAAATTTCGTCATACAATTACTGTGAATTGTTAGTACCTCCTACTGTACAGAACGTTCTATACGAACAAAAAAACAGTTTTCTTTTTTTTTAGAACACAATTTTTAGTGGTCACAGGAAACTCGACTCACTTAAGCTCAAACACGACTAATGTCCTACATAAAAAAGTAACAAATATACTCAAAGCTAAGGTAAATATTACCTAATGTTCCTTCAGATTACTTAAACACATCAATATCCTAGATGCAAATCATGGTTGAAAGAGGACGCTGAACGGGCCTGGGAACGCGCCTACCCCGCTCGTAGAAGAAGACACCGCGGTGGGCGTAAATAATGCTTTCCAGGCGCAGTATCCCTGTAGCTCGGGATCAGAATACGAGCAACGGTATCTCCTGACTGTCGTAAGAGGCGACTAAAACGAGGCTTCTAGGGTTGCGAGCGGCTAGAGTGAGAGCTCGAACCGCTCAGTCAGTGATCCCGGGAAAGGTGCCGGTACGCGTCGCCACGTGCTGTCGTAAAAAATTGAAGGTGTGGGATGAGGCAATGGGGCCAGAAGGGCCCGCAGACGCGCCGCGCTAGGATTGCACGGGTGCATTCCGCAGGAAATCCCGGAGTCCTCCTATTAGCGCTGAAGAAGGCCACCAAGGGGGTTTTAGTGCTGTAAAAGTCCCACATAACCCGGTATCTCACCCAAGGTACCGGGTACCTTTTGAAAGTGTCCCCCCATAAACAAAAAAAAGATGCAAATCATAGTGCACATCCCTGAGCCGACAGCTTAATTTTGTTAACGTACGCGATCGATATTCATTTAATGAAACCGTCATCAATTCTATAGGAGATATATGAATTATACAGCACACGTCACTCCGGACTTAACCAACGTGTAGCGGACTATTTTCCAACTGCGGGACCATAAAAATGTTGGCGATAACGTCTCCTTGGGACATACTCTTAAGAAATAAGACATTCTACTGTAACTAGAAACCTTATGAGCTGTCTAGGAATAACTTGATATGTTGTTTAATTTCTGAATACATGTGACAGTAAACTAGAGCGTTTACTGCATTTTTATTATTAAGTAAAACTAAAGATTCTCTATTCTCCTTTTAATATGAAAAAGGCAACACCGCAGCTACCAACTAGTTTAATCATAATATATCAAATTCACTCCGGACACGATCGCTATCCAATTAATACAAGCTATTACAATAATTAATTAGCGTTCCGCCATGACATATTTCCGGAATATTTCAATGTCAATATAATGTTACATATTAATAAAGCTTCCTTTATTCCTTTATTTTTTATAGTTACAAAAATTTACAACCAAACGCGACTACGAATTGAAAAGTAAACCGCATGCCTTAGATTAAAATATGGTTTGCTAAATCTCCGTTTAGAAAATCGTTAAATCTTCTTTTATATGATCGAGCGGAAATGCTTTGGTTAGAGGCGTGAATATAAAATCACATCTGTAATCTCCAAAAACATAGACAGAGGAATTTACTACACTCCCAAGTATCATCAGGTACGTTTACATCCCACTATGGAATAGGTAGTGAGCCCATTGTGATAACAGGTGTATTGTGAAGTTAAAAGATGCAGTAAAACACCTATGGATTTTCTTTCGCCGCTTCTTCATCTAGTGAGGAATTTTCCGAAGCGGTGATAGTTTCATTTTGGCGTACGAAAAGTGTTCTAATGAACTAATTTTGAATAAATTATATTTGAATTTGAATACACCAGGCACAAATACAAACTCCGAGTTGCTGCTAGAAAACTTAAGTTAGAATAATACACGACCCGGGATTAGATCCCAGGAGCTCTCAATCAGTAGTGATGCTTGCGACCACGAGAACGATGAGGTAGATTAGAATTCAGTCATCATAATGATTGTATTAAGTTATTATGTTCATGCTTTAGTCTTTACCCAAAATAATTCTAGGTAATTTACAAAACTGGGCTATAGCTATCAACGTGAATAAATTAAGTACAGCGGTGATCTTCGATTTAATATGGAAAAAAAAAGGTCATATTCAGGACAATGTAATGTTATGACGGTATATTGGTCCTATCGCTTTCCGTTCCATAAAATTTAATGTATCGGAGTATCTAGTATATTTATTATCCAAAAACATATTTCTGAGCGCGAAAACGGAATTTCAAAACATTTGAATTCCCGAGTTTAATCAATGTTTAAAAGTTTAATCTTACTTTTGGCGCAGCTCAACGTTAAATCTTAAAATTTTGATTGTTGCCACATTCATTTATTAATATTTTAAGCCTAGCAGTTATTTATTCCTATACTGATTATTGTATTAAGTCTCAAATATTTGACCCGACTAGTTTCGGACTTATGCGAGATCTTTACTCATGAGGTTCCGTTAACTCATTAATTTTGTAGTTTAATTATCCAGAAGAGGCTATTTACTACTAATTCACGCATTCGTAACTTCCACCTAAGGTAAAATAGATAAAATAGAAATTCTATATATGTATCTATATATGTCGCTACTCTGAATGCTAAATGGCATTAAAACAAAGAAAGTGACTTAGAGCTTCTGTAAGTGAAGCAATGAAATTCTATGTTACCTCCTACAAGTAAAACAACGAAAAGCTGCTAGGCCGCAAAAATATTGAGACCCTTGCACCACCAGTCGTTCTACAATGTAATGCGTACTACAGTAGTAAGATTAGAAAACGTTAGTAATGAGTCTTTGAGTTCGCGTTTAGCAAACAAAATGTAACACATATAGTTTATTCCCTAGCTGCGTCTTTTTTCCTTACTACTATCAGACATGAATACTACAAGATACGTCATGTACAAGTATGTACACATATATATTTCGTCGAAATGATAAGTATTCTAAAGGCATATACTTTGGAATTTACTTATTTGAATATCAAACGAACAAAATAAAGAAAAACATATTGCATTTTACACCCTTATAAAACCGCTATTAATTTAATACAGTAAGCAGACACGTAGAATGACGGTACGGAAAATATACTGAAAATTATCTCATAAAATGGCATCATAATATAATGCTATCTCGTAAATTCGAGTAATTTAATTTCAAAGGGACCAAATTTTATTTCAACATCTTACGTAAAAACGGACTCGAAAGCGAAACGTAAACGTAATTCAATTTATCAAAGAGCCTTTTTCGACACATACTGAACTCGCAAAAAATAAAATAAATACGCAGCAAGGTTGTTTTAGACGTCTGAAAACCGAAACACAATAGGAACCGTATAAAATACTTACCCATTCCAGAACAGCTGCAACCACTTAAGAAAAATTTAACTTACGTATCTCGATAACCTCTCCTAATACGCTAAATAATTCAAATCGTATTAACAGAAAAATAAATAAAAAACATATAGGTACAGTAAAATCGATAAAATATTAAAGATAAAAGTATGTTCTCAAACATTTGGAAATACGATTTTAAGTTATTAAACTTGAACATAATTTGCAACGAAAATTACCAAATCGTCTCGGAAGTGGAAAATGCTCAAAAAATTCTAACTATATTTTTTTTCGTACGCACATTATTTCCCAAAAATTTGCCTATAAAGAACTAATCAAAGATATTAGTAGAATACGTACGCACGCGGTCGTATCCGTATAGAAACGTTCGTGAGCCACCCCGAGATATCGGGTGGCGAGACTGATCGCGAATGGCTGGTTGCGCGCTCCGCAAGCCCTTATACCCTCAACCTCTGGCCGAATAGTAGGCGGATATACATAGAGCTGTTATTAATATAACAATTAAAATATTAGTGTAACAAAAATATAACAATAGCATCCCATCTAACTAGGTACAATGGAAATTGAAGTTTGGAGTATGATTTGGTAGGAGTAAAAAAATGTATAATAGTTCAACGATGGTGACTTTTATGGTTCGTTTCTACAAGTTCTTCGATTCACATCCATCCACACATGTTCTTCGATTGATTAATATTAGATACAGCGCTATATGAGTTATATACGAGCCATGGAATATGCGATTGATAGTCTTCGAGTAAGTAAATTGTTTTATCAAATTTACTTTCTTAAGCTATTACCAAGACTTTTCAACTCTAAGAATAATTAATTAAAGAGATTATACATATTTTATAAGATACTAATAAAGTAATATAGTAATAATGATAGTGATATTACAATTTGGTTACGACAGTCCTTGATCTGAACGTCGAAGTCATAAAATTTTTAGTTCAGCGCTTCACTTGAGGTTATGTAAAATTAAAATGTATTGTAAACTGTCATATCGTTATTATTTTAATTTCCACTCTGTAATATTGATCATTACACCAAGTACCTACTGCGAATAAGAGGATGAGAAACATCTACAATTAAGTTACACCTACTATTGTCATAGTAAATTTTTACTCTATTCTCTTAGATAAGCTATCCCTTCACCGACTGTGTTCTGAAAACGTAAAAGTATTAGGCTGTGTCAAAAGGAACTTTTTTAATAATAAAGTAAAGGTGATATCATCAACTCTACATATATACACACCCCTCCTCCGCGCTTTCCACCGCGACACCACGAGTTGTCAACAAAATGTTATTAGTCCTCATCCAGTGCCAACGAGGAAAAACTCTCAAACGATTCAGCGGGAAACTATCTCAACTACAACCGGGAATATAAGGGAACTTGTAAAAAATGTAATTCAGTATTTTAATGAGTAAAAAATGCACAGGAGATATCCATAGATTCCTATAGAGCGCGGGTAATGGTTATGGGTCAACTCTGAACTTAAGCTTCAACTTTTCGACGTTAGCATTCCATGATTTTCAATTTAATTTATTACCATCCGAAGAGATTTAATGCGTCCAAAACGATACCAGGGTAATACGCATTTTGCCCAATGTCCATACCATACTTTCCAAAGCACATTTTGAAAACCGAATAAGAGAAAAAATGGATACGTGGAATCCATTTCATTTACAAAGGTTTATCAGACCAACACACTGACTCGCGTGAACTTCGACAGATTATCCAGATATATGTAGAATCAAATGGGTATACGAACCAATAAAATGGAAAAATTTCAGCCTCGAGGAGAATACGTTAACACTTTAACAAACATTGTACATTTTCAATATTCACAAATTTTTACAAATCTACGGCAACGCTAAATAGGCTTGGAAAGATGTATCAGTTGTAAAGTAGAACAAAGGGTGACGTAAAACGTGATACATTTTACTTTCAGTGTTAAAAGCAGCTATACTTCCTAACGCGGGAAATTCTACCGAGAGACCTGTGCTCTCACATAGAAATAAACGAAGTCAGTAAGACAAATATAGCAGTACATACGATGGATAGGAATTTCAAGCTTGAACTTTTTCACTTAGCAAAAGACCAAATGACATATTCTAACTGCTGACCTTCACTAATTGGAAAGGCACCAGAAAAAGAAGAATACGATGGAAATATCCACGACAGTTCAAATGACTATTTTCTCTCAACTTCTCTCTTCTCAAATGACTAATGTCTCTTGTCAGTTGTGATATTATTATATGAAAAAACTGAATAACTTCTTGTTCTGGCAATCAAATGACAAACACGTTGATTGCTTCTCATATATTTTAATTGTCTCATCCCTCACATGCTGTATGTCCATTATCACATATGTGACGTGTTCCGTTATATCATCACGATCTACCCATTTATCTTTAATAAAAACACCCAACAAGAAAGCAACATCATGCCTGTAACCCCCCAAGAGGTAGGCAGAGGAATATAGTACGCTCGCAAGTTTACCGCCATTACATTTAACGTCACAACATGAAATAGGGGGTAATTTAGAAACATCTAATAATACCCTATCCGGGGTATGAACCCAGGACCTCTGGATCAGGAGCAGACAGGTGCGACCTGTGAGACCGTCAACTTTGACAAAATTTCCTCAGACCATGTCACTGTCGTTAGAGAATCTAGACAGGTTGGAAACAAAACAAGATAAGTGAGTCAATCAATTATGAGACACTACTTTATGAGTATGTATATAAAAATATGATTACATAAACGACTGTAGCTACAAGACAAATTGAGCTATAAACCAATTTAGCTAGAATAATTCACAGCGCAGGCCAACATCACGCCTAAGAAACAGCGGGGCGCAACAATTCGCAATACAAACGATACAGTAGTCAGTAAAATAGCTTTTCATATAATATAATTGAATGGAGTGTAATGGTTATGTTCATAATATTGATATTCTTTATTACGGTTTGGATATGAGTTCAAGGAAGGTTATATAATGTTATACATTCAAGAAGGGTTGCTCTCGAATCAGAAGACCAGTGAGAATTTCGATACTCCGTAAGAAACCTGGAACTTACGCGATTATAGTTTTTCATGTCGACATTGAAATTACGTCTTGGCATTCAAGGTATAGTTGAAAAGACATGATATCTTCTTATTAGGCTGGGTACTGATGATCGAGACTGAATAACACACTCTTTTATGAAAAACATTTAATTTCTAACCTCCCCCATAATGGAGGGACGGGTTCGTTTAATTCTGATATAGACATTACGAAACATAAAATTCAGATAATTAACAGCTGTAGGCACTGAATTGAAATATTTAAGTCTCACCACACAGTCGAGAACAAATGAAGACGATGACGTCACTGTAGAAGTTTCGAGAAGTTTAAGTTGGAATGAACACGTATTACGGAGATTTGAAACAATAACAGAGTTGATGTTGGCTGTTATCCAAGTACGTCGTTTGTCAATAAAGCTTTTACTAGTTTGACAATTGAATTTGTCTTTAACTTCCACACGCCAACCGCAAAGAAGATTTTGTTTTATTCATATAATACGAGTACATAGCAACTAATATCTGGTTCTTACACCAACTACTTTTACGTCCCACAGCTGGATATGTGTCTCGCCTACATCTGAAAGAGGCTTGAAGAGTATTCCGCCACCATTCTCCAGTACGCCTTGGTGGGATATTAAGTGTCAAATTATTTTACGGTGAACAGGTTATCGTTACTACGAGTATGTATATATGTATCATAACGCCCCCGCATAAGAATGCGTGTGTTTTCCTTATATCCTAAGGATATATCTTTGTTATTGCTATTTGTTTTAGCGTGTATTTTCTAGGCCTTCTGGCCTGTGGCTATAGTTTAATATTTCGTGTTAATAATAATAACAAAAAAGTTAATAGCATTTCGATAACAAATCGAATTCAAAAAGAAATCGCAGTTCTAAAATATTTTTCCTACCATCAATACGTATTTTGTATCGCTAAAAACTAACATCGTCCCGAAAACGGACCATTACCGACGGCTGAATAAAAAAAGAGGAATCGTTAATGGCCACGTCAACTCTAGGATTTTTCGAGCTGTATGTTTAAAAAAATGTAAGTAGTTGAATAACAATAACCAGTTGACCAGCAGCGATTGAAATTCGATTGTAATTCAATAAATTTCAACTTCAAATATTATTGTGGAGCGTGTGTCAAAGAATGTACGTACTTTTAACAGTGGCTTGGAATCTAGATACGTACCCGGCGTATGGCAATAGGCTCACCACCTATTCCATAGCGAGACGTAAACGTATCGAGTGAAACGTGAAATTCTACTACGCTCCTCTGCTTATATCTTCTGGTATAACAAGCGTGATGTTACGGTTCTCCGTGTTATAGATATCATCAAAACACACCCTTGACCAACTGCACAACACCCAGATCACGAATATATGTATATGTATGTAACTATATGCATATATGCGACTGCCTTGTTGGTCGTGTTGGTTGCAAGTGCGACTGCCGAACGGGAGGTCCTGGGTTCGATTCCCATGTCGAGCACTACTAAAAATTTTCTAATTTAGATTTTCTAGTAGTGTGCTCGGA
>DWFO01005050.1:0-10849 GCA_018246595.1 Mimoniades nurscia nurscia
TCAATTGCAGATTACATGCAGGACATAGACGTTTGGAAATGAGTTGCTATAGTTCTAAGGCTTAAAGTTATTATAATATATGTATATCGTAACATAAGTGCTTATTTTAAAAAAGATGCTGAAGCACACCTATGGAGTTTCTTTCGCCGCTTCTTCTCCATAGCGAGGCATTTTCCGAAGCGGTGGTAGATCTTGACCTACAAAAAGTGTTGTAATGAACCAATTTTGAATAAAAGATATTTGAATTTGAATTTAAATTTGAATTTGATTATGCACGCAATGTATATCTATATTAGAAATTAGAAATAATAAATATCAGTACGTATTTAACTTACTTTGATCAAGCATTAGGTAAAGAAGTCGGTTTATTTTTAATCTAAACCTCTGATGTATCTATGTATATTACAAATATTGAAAAGGTGTATTTAAGGTGTATTTTCGAAAAAATCTAAAATTTCAAAACTGAAATTGAAATAATAGTAGTAGGTAGGTAGGGAAAAATTTGCGTCGGTCACTTTCTTTTTATCATTCATTTACATTCAATTAGTTGCAAGTTACACTTACTACCTCAAATCAGACACTTAAGATACTAATATCATTAGTCCATTTGATTCAAAATAATTTGAAAGTATGGATATTTCTATGCTAAAAAGCAACTGTTATTAAACAATCCATCACGCAGTCTGAAAGCTGTGATTACCCATTACACATTTATGCAACAACGAGAACTTTTATATTCTTAAAGTTGTTGGAGATCTCAATTATTATCGTTAAGAGCTTCCTTGCAGAAAATATAATTATCCCTTAAGTCCGTCCATTGAGAAGTCAATAATGAATGAAAAATAAATTAACACTAACTAATTGTGACGTTCACAAGTAGCATTTAAAAAACCGACTGACACTAATTGTGTCGTTCGACGTTGGTCACAAGTGTCCATAGACGGCAGTTGTCTTAATCATTTATACCTACGTCGAATGAAAGAAAAAAACCATAGACAAACATCAATCTCGTTTATTATTTTACATCTTGAAAAAAAATACAAACCTTCAGTTAGTTTAATATTTCTCTACCAAATGTAACTAAATAAGATGAGTAGGTTAAGGTGAATTCATTGGATATTCATTTTTCTAACAAACTTGTTTTGTGTTACTGCTAACATGAAGAAATTCACACGCATTAGCCAGTTAATGCCAACGTAATATACTCTACGAATACTTTTGCACGGGCATAAATATATCGATCCCTTTGCATCTGCCCTTCAAAGATCAATCATGAGCGTGGGTCGCTTTGTGCGAGCCGCGCTGGGTGGTACGTTAAGCAAAATATTTATTCAACCAGTGCCTCGGTGTAATTGTTGCCAAGAGCCCGGGATTTCCGCGGACGTCCTATTTTTGTTATGTCTATTCAAATGCCTAAAACTTTTTATTATGTTATGTCGTTCTCCTCTACCTACCTCTTCAGACATTACAGGCGTGATGTTACGTTTTTATTTATGTTTGTTACATCGTTACAGTAGCAAAGAAATAACTAACCTACTCTTAAAGCATTTCAAACCGATTGACATTTCTTATGTCATTAACACGTTCCGTGTCACGGCAATTTCTGAATATTTTCCATTTAGGCGCGTGGGGCGTATACCATCCCCACTGTAAAAATTAAAATAAGTCATTTACATGTTGTGAAATTGTCGATATTGGACTCTACAATATTATTTTAAAAAAATCTTTGTTTTTCAATGAGAATTGCAAATGGCCCGAACGGAAAGTGCAGCGCGGATCGTATACGCCCCACATGGCACGGAATGTGTTAACAGGAGTTTTGTAAAAAGTAGTTAATAATGTCTGTATTAGCACTAATTATAATTCACATTAACGCAAAACCACTATAATTCCAGGCCTAAAGCTTACTAGTTACGTTACTGCCTAATTAATACACAATCACCTCCGACTTCTAAATAATTGCCTACGAAAACAGGAAATTAATGATCATGAGCGAATAAATATTATTTGCTAACGATACATGCATATATTTCTTGATGAAGGAAAATTCGTTCATTGAATCGTAATAAAAGTATTTGTTATGTAATTAGGAATTGTCTTAATCGACATTCAAGGGCATCGTTGGAAGAAATTGTATGTATATTATAAATATTACCGAAAATACATAAAATGTGATTTAATTACCACTGTAATATACTGTATTCTTAAACATTTCGTTTTGTTCATACCACCTAATTATCACTGTACTAAATTAAATTTTTATGTCTTTGTTGTAATGAAAATTATCAATGTGATAGATTTTAATGTATATTATGTAACGAGTAGTATAAATAGATTATATGCATATCGAATAAAAATTGAAACGGGAACAATATTCAAATGACAGAATACACAGTGCCAATAACCTACCAAATATGACGGAACCCAAACTTTCCGTAATCTTATCGAAGCTTATTATGATTTTATTTTAAAAATGCACTTTGATTTTAACAACGTAACGTAAACGTAACAGTATGCCCTAGCGGGCATACTGTTACGTAAAATCGTTCCTGGGATAATTACCAGAAGAGGTGGGCAGAGGAATGTACAATACTCCCACGTTTCACCGCTTACGTTTACGTCCCACCACATAATAGGTGGTGAACCTATTGCCATACACCGGACACATATGCCATACTCCGAGCCACTACTAGATAATCTAAATTAGAAAATCTAGTAGTGCCCGCCCCGGCAATCGAACACAGGACTTATGTTAAAAAAACGGATTAATTCAAGTTTATTGTTTATTTGTCAATAAAGTTATTTGAAATTATGGACAATCTTCGCTCATGCTTTACACATGGCAACACTATTCACAATGGCAATGTATTTTGAATAACAGCCCACATCGCCTAGAGGGTCGCGGGTCCGCTCGGTCCCCGGCACGAGTGTATGGAATTACATAAAACACAATGTATCCATCGCCCACATGCACCATGTGACCACCACAAGACTTTTAAACGGATTAAAAACAACGCGAGGCGCACGTAATATGAACACTTAAAAGATACGTCATGGACACGCTGTCAATTACATTATGTAACAAAGTTACAATTTTTTATCCAACAATTGCAACGAATTAGGTTATTTATTATAATTTATGATTATGACAAATAAACCTATTTTGTTTTTTATGTCGAATAATCCGATTTCTACGCCACGATCACCCATATGTATTATATCAATTAGAAACATCTGAAACTAATAGCATGCAGTGTACGAGTATATTATCTCCAATTTAAAGCTAACTGATAATATTATTCATGATTAAGAATATTCGCGCTAATTGATACAAACAGTCACATTCCTACAGGCACGTTCGTGGTCAGTTTCAAATGCTTATGAGCGGTAATGCCTCCTCGTTATTAACTTATTACCATTTCCTCATCTGATACTTTCTTGTCTAATGAATACACTTCGTGGTATTGTTCAAAGGCAGTCAGATATGCAGGCACTATTCGCAGATACATATGTGTATATACGGATACTTTTGTCACGTTTATTCGTTTTTGATAAATGTAAACACAACATTTACATTCTACAGACATAATGATGTAAAGACACGATATAATAATATGTTTTACGATTTACATTCTCTAGATACCTTCCTGTTATAACTTAGTTATCGGCTGTTTCTCCCTGTTTAAATGAATAATGAGCGAAGAATAGTGAATTATACAAGAATGGAAATAGAAAAGGCTTTTACATTTTTAGTCTTCGTTTTTTTTACATTTAATCACTGCTATGACTCATATACACTGCGTAGGATATATGTATTATAGTACCAGAAATATTTTAATATTGATGTGCCTATTGGAAAGTAATAAAAAACTAAAATCATTGATGCGGAACCGAAGCCTGATCAGGAGTTTCAAGTTATCCGAAAACTTTTTATTTCGCGACCTAAGGGCGTGACGGGTACCTACATTTAAATGTTAAGCACTCGGGCACTACGTACTTGGTTATTTCTATATAAAATAACATTTAAAACGTAGCTCTATTTGCAAGCCGTAAGGTTTAATTTGCAGCGTCGAAGCTTGCGAAGTAAAAACTTGTTTCTGTAAGTATTAGAACAAAAAGTGGTAGGACCGAGTGGCGAGTTACGCAAGAGTAGAGCTGAATAAAAAGTGGTTTCCCTTTTAAGCTAAAGGAAGTTCAATACCCGTCGCCTGGAAACCGGGAAAGGGGATAGACCAGTCCCCTTAATCGTGTCCACTCAGATAGATGGGCGATAATTAACACTTACATTAACTAGATATTTTAATTGAGTTAAGATCTAGACATCTAATCGTTAAGTAACGAAGTCCATGCGACGTAGGATTGAGATTTCAGATATAAATGAACATGTGGAGGACAAAGTTTAATGATCCGCATAAAATAAAATTAACGGCTTTTTTAATGTCTATTCTTCCGCGACCAATGTGATTGAAAAATCTTTTAAATTAAATTTATTAAATATGTATATAGATTTATTCCATATTTTTTTTAACTATATCATATCACTGCATGACCATGTGACTTATAAAATAATTATTAAATTATTGAACAAGCACCATATCAATAAATGATTAATTAATTTAGAATTTAAACTACTACTCAACACACAGGTCATCTACTCATGAGTAAAATATCAAAATACAAAATAGATCGTATTTTTTGTACAACACAGACGTTTTAGTTTGAAAATTATGAACGAATTTAAATAATGATTAAAAATCAGCATTTAGTAATTAATAATTGTAATTAGCATGCCCTAACGAGTCTCATAGTCCCTCTTAATATATCTAGTACACGATACTACGATGCTTATGTAAAAAAAAGTTCAAACCCCTGCCATGATTTCCTTGTGTCAAGCGAGGCATGCTTAGTTTTTATGGCGTCCGAGCTCTCTATGCCTCTATAAGGGCTCGGGGAGAACAAAGTTAGACATTGGAATTTAATTTCTTTTTCTGTGCCTTTATATGCAAATCGACAGCAATTTATCAGTGTGGGACAGCTGAATGGAAGAGAACTTTCTATTCTACAAGGGAAATAAAGTGAGGTGTTTTGCGGCTGTGCTGCGCGTGCGCAGCTATCAGTACTGCGATGATGTATGAAATCATAGCGCGCGAGCCAATCGAATAATTTCATCAATTGTTATTGTCCAATCGCTACATTTGATGCTTACTAAAACGGCGCTTAAGTAAAATTGTTTTTCATATTCAACTCTACACAGTGTTTGGCATCGACAATACTCTTATATTATTATAACATAAAAAAAAACATTATAACATATGTAGGTACATTAATTTTATTACGTCGGAAATTATTTTAAAACAAAGTTTTTTTTATTGTTGTTAGATACAAGTACTTGAAATCCCTCTGCAAGATAAATATCATTGTGATGAGAAATAGTTTCTTCTATTTCCGTATTGATGTTTAACTTTATATCTGATCAGTGGTTTTAGACCAAATACTTTTCCGTAAGCGTTAACGCCAAACCCTAACTTCATGATGTAAGGAATAGACATAAGCTGCGGAAAAAATTGTTGTCATTTCCATACATTTTGATGTAAGCGTTTGGCGTTAACGCTTAAGGAAACGTGATTTGCCAAATCCCACTATTTATATTTAAATATATAAACAGATTAATGGAGAAATATTTTTTTTATTTTAACATTATTAAAAATAAAGAAGAGCCCCTCAAGAGAAAACAATCTCTTACACTGTACAAATAATTTATTTATAAAACCTTAAGTACATATAAAGTGAGGAGCTGTCAATTTACAGATTCATAAAGACTTGTCTGTTTTACAAATACCAAGCACTCCATGTTTCACAAAAAGAAAGTGAACCTATTGAAAAAAAACATTTAAAAATCGAATAACATCTTTATCATCTTAGCAGTAGCCATACAGCTTTATAAGAAAAAAAAAACCAGTGATCAATATCAATAATGAAATTGTTCACAAAAACGAGCACGCCGTGATCACGAGCAAAAATTATTACGTGTAAAATCAATTAAATTTTAATGGAAATAGCCAGAGGAGTGAGTAATTGACTTTCGTTGTCATCTAAATCATGCAAGGGGATTCATATGCGTCAATATAGTATAATTTATTGCTCGCGCAATGCCTTACTGGCTCGATCTGCAATATATCTAGATTCAGCTCTTTGAATATTACAAGCAATTGTAACCATTAGTGCCCGAGCGAACTTCGGTTTCGGTCACGGCCGAAACTAGACTAGGAGCGGAAATTCCGTTATGGTTTCATTTCAGCGAAAAGTCGGTTTTCAGTGAACGTAAAGATACAAAAATAGTCAAATTAATTTTTTGCTATAAATTCACTTGTTCATTATTTATACTTATGTTACGTGCAACCTATATAGATTTTATAACCATATACTATGAGTAGAATGTATGAACATTCCAATAAGTTTCAAGAAAAATATTTATCGAAAGCATTTTTGGAAAATAATGTTCCCGTAGAGGCAGAAGTGCCGGGTTTCCGTCAATACAAAATCCAAATAACCGACGGAGCATACAGATCCCCTAGGGGACCGTCCAAGGAGGAAAATAGAAAAAGGCCCGAAAGGCATCAACAAATCCATTGTATCTACACAAACGCGACCTCAAGGAATTCGTATTTAACGGTTACTGAGGGGAGGCATAAAATGTTTAACGCTTATCGCAAACAAGAGTGAAATTCCGCGACGGTATTACATTTAAAATGATTTTTCATGCGTTTTTTAACATATATATGCGAAAAGCATACACTAAAAGCTTACAAAGATTGTAACGAACATGCGTGCGAGAAACACCCATAATGTATTAAGAAATTTGCTATTCTGACGCATGACAAAAGAGTGTGAGTCTTAAAGGAAGTGCTATTTCCTATTCTTTACCAAACGTTGCGAGGTGATCGCAATAAATTTGCACCAACAATGAAGATAAATATGTATTAGGGCGTGAACACATCAGGCGTATAGTATGCGCAGTCCTACAGTACTCAGAGTTCCTGTTAGGCAATCGTTTTAAATAATAAGCCGCTCACAAATCTTACGAGGCTTTGTCGATAGAATTTACTACTTACACGCTGTCGTGACCGCGCCCTACTGCGTAACGTATGCCCGCGTTATCTCATACAAGGCCGATTGCATACTCGTTGGAGAGCACCGGAAATTCAAAAATAGAACAGATCCGTTAATAGTATACTTCAGCGCTGGGACTGTTTTTAGTGTCGCGATTGTTTACGATCATGACCACTTAACATCAAGTGACCAGTTTGTCTCTTTGTCATGCTAAGGCCTAATCAGACAACTCGACTGAACAGTCGTACAAAATTATTTAGGCTATTTCTATTCTATGCAATGTAGCCAACCAACGCAAGCCGCATAGCATGCAAGCCGCAAAGCGTGGGAATAGTGGGCAAAATTTCCTATGAGATCTATGTCCAGCAGTGGACTTAGGCTGATGATGATGATAATGGTTTCTACACAAACTGTGAGTAACAACGATTACTCAATACGATATATACATATATAATTTTAGTTATTATTATTTTTTTATTTTCCGACCCTTTTGTAGTTCCACTGTTGTAACATGAGTCTCCTCTCAGAATGAGAGGGTTAAGGCTCTGGTAAGGTCTGCCACGCTGGCCAAGTGCGGGTAGGCAGACTTCACACGCCTTAGATATATATTTTTTGAGAACTCTAAGGTGTGCAGGTTTCCTTACGATGTTTTCCTTCACCGTTGAAGTAAGTCATATTTAAATTTAAAATGCACATTTTTAAGAGATGACGCGATAGGATTTGAACCCGGTCTCCCGGAGTGAGAAGTTGAATTACAAACCATTAGGCTATCACTGCTTATTTATATTTATATTTATCGGCAACTGTCGGACATAACCACAACCGTCACCAATTATATTATAACTGCTCCTAGCAATGTAGCAATGATACCGAAACTAATGAAAAATATATACTTATATAAGCAATTTCTTATTAATTGATGCAGTGTTATGAGCAGTTAAGTTATATGTAGTGTACCTACTCGTATACACGAGTGAGGCCGAGGTCGAACGATCGATGACAGCTCATGAAAAACGACCTCAAATTTATCCGAATTTAATTGGATAAAACGCATACGTGAATAAAACCAGTACCAAGTTTAATTAGGTGAGTCGATTATTTATATAACCTATTGAAATCGACGCAGTCTACTCTTCACTGAATACTGAAAGTAAAGTTACTCATTGCATTTATTTGTTCTATTCTCGATTGACAGTTGATGGATGCAAATGTCAAGGGATGCGAAGACTCCCTTTCTTGATTGAATGGGATACTAGTTGATGTTGGAGTCACCAGTCTCTGTAACCGGCGGCGGCGTTCCGGTAGTATGTAGAAGAAATCCAACAGATCTTCGAAGATAAATGTATTTGGCACTCTGTGCTCTCTGTCTACCCTGTAACAGACCCGGCTTGCCGGTGTAATAATAATAATAATATGTGAGAGATTGACAGTGTCTTTGATTCTTACACCTATTAGGTCAACAGATAAATGAAAATTAAGTAAAATAAACTAAAAAACCAAGTAAACTAAACTAATATAACAACTAAACTATACTAAAATAACAACTAAAAGTAAACTAACTAGGCTAAAACAACAACTCAGAACGAACAAATTCAATTAACTCCAACTCTCTTTCTCGATAGGCTTGCTATGACTAATACATCAAGTCCTTATCAAGCATTCGGAAATACTTCGGCAAAGGGCAATCAGCTAGAAAAATTAAGAGCACCCAATCTCAACTGGTTTTCCTTGATTGATATTCGGCTTTGTGTAGACTCCCTCCCGACTTGTAGAGCATTAATAGGGTCATCCAGTAAAACACCACGAAATTCTTTGAACAATCTATTCGGGTAGAAAAATTTATGAAATAGTAGGTACAAATATGACAAAATAAATTACACAGAAGCATCATATATACCAAATGCATTAAATTAAAAATTTACAGCATTAGAAGTAAGTAGGTATTGCAAATAGTCCATATAAATAATGGCAGTTATAGACTCAATAAAGCATATACATTATACGAGTATAAGCAAAATACGCGCCTCATGCAATCGCTCGATCACAATACGTCCTGTGAACGGACCGTCAATGCGCTATGGAAAATCGCCGCGCACTTAGGCGTCAACAATATGAAGTGCAACTTTGTTGCTGGTGCTCGTCACTAAGCAAGTTTTTGCACAATATCAGGTTCACTCTCGCATGAACGAGCAATACATGCTAGTCAAAAGAGGAATATTAAAGTGAATTTCCGCGTGAGTACGTTTCTGCAAACATTACCTACAGTAATGCGCGATGTGTTAATGTTATCCATAATAAACTTTTTCTGTACAAACGCAGTCTATGCGTTGTTAATGCAATGAGGTGCTGATTCTATTTTTAAAAGTAATTTAAATGTATTCGATTTTATAGGTTTTATGTTAGAATGTACGGTAGTTTTATTTAGTTGTATGGAACAATTTAGGTTGTTTTAATAAATAATTAATTAAATCATCATCATCAGTACATCTAATCCCACGGCTGGACATAGGTCCAAAATACTAAAGGATAACGCAAGCGTTGTTTCAAGAAATTTAAAAAACAACAAATAACATACATTGTAAAAAAGTCTATAAAGCCCGTATATTGAAACTTTATATTGTTAAGTTGAAAAAACATCATTTTCCTTCTTATTTTAATGCAATACCAACAAAGCAATGCATGTTAATACGCCTCCACAAACTCCAAATGAAGTTACATACAGTTTCTACTACACGATTGAGTTAAAAAAAAACATAAGATAAAATAACGCCTGTATTCCCCTGAAGGCGTAGGCAGGGAAGTGCACTACAGCGGCATAATTCACTGGGTATTTTATAGACCCCACTATGAAACAGGAGATGTGTCTTGTCGTACACTGGACACAAGTCCAGACTCCGAGCCACAACTAGGTATTCCAAGTTTGAAACGACGTGATCACTTTAACACCCAATAGTTAAGAACGAGGATATATCATGAGGAATTTCGTAAAATAATTTTATAGAAATACCATGAATAAAACTTACAAGCATATGATACCTACGAATATATTTAATTTTATTCCAGTACAATATCTGCGCAATGCCCACGCGTACATGAACAAGCTTTTGCTCGAAGCGTAGGTGCGACATGATGTTCAAAAACTTCGCCTGATAATGGGGCATAAAATAACAAAATATATATACATGCATTATCCCTTTACTGGTAAGCGAATAACAATATTATCGGTCTTTACGCTATGCTCGGACGTGGTATGGACTCGAGGACTCGCTTGTTGTCGTTGGACTTCATTTGGACGATGTCATTTTTCCATCTCGTATTAAGTGACCAGTATACAATACAAACATTGGAAATGTTTGATCTTGTATTTATATCTTGGAACATCTCCGTCCGATCTCAAAGTAGGTAGAGCCCGTGTTATAGTAACCACACGGTTGTTAAATTACATATGTTTGACCATATGAATACATATTTGTATTGATACTTTTGTTTATACTTAAACACTGAAAATGCTTGTGTTCTTCACCCTAATATTCGTCGTGGGTGGGATCGAACTTACGACTCCGACGTAGCAGTCAGATTCACTAACCACAGTACTTGTGGGTCTGTAAAATGTAGAAATTATGTGCTTGGCAAAATGTAATTATTTAATTACTCACATTTTGACCAGTGATAAAATTTTATTGTTAAATGTTTCGTGAGTGATACACATATGACTGAGAATTAAACGGCTAGACTCACG
>DWFO01005051.1:0-10849 GCA_018246595.1 Mimoniades nurscia nurscia
AAACGAGGGAATGTTCTACATTCCTCTGCCTACCTCTTCGGGGATTACAGGCGTGAAGTTACGTTTTTTGAAGTTACTTTTAGTCACATACAATAGTGTTGTCATCTCACAATAAGAGTCAAGGCCATTGTTACTACGTATACACTTTCAATATTGCATTCCAGTAAAGATGATTCGTCATAATTCTTAGAAGATGAACAATTATCGATATATGGTGTAAATTAATGTATTTTATTTTATTCACATGTTACATTGGAAAAAATACGTCAATATAACATAAATAACATGTTTCTATATCAATTCTAATTTTCTTCTAATTCTATATCTTTTCAAGCAGAGGTAGAAGTGGAAAGAGGATGTAGAGAACGAATTTAGAGTAATATTATATACTGTTAAGGAAATAAATAATTAACAAAAAAAAATGAAGTTACAGATTTGTTAAGGTAAATATGTAGTATACATAATGTAATTAGATAGAATGGCAGTAAAATAAAGGGAATTGCACACACGTTTGAAAAAGTCAAATGGATACAATACTTTTTTATATTAATGATTATGGGGTCCTTTACGAGACAGGTAGTTACTTACTCCTATTTATTATTCTTATTATTGTTCGATGAAAATATGATTTTAAGCATATTGCGGTGAACAGTAGCGGGGTAGATAAGTAATATTGAACTTGCTGAGACATTAAGATGAATTGGAAATTACGCCATGGTGACCGGCTGATCGCAGTAAAGTGCAACCTACCTGGGCGCAGCAAAACCCTTGGTAGCAGACAGCAGCGTAGGTGGTCCGACAAGATATCCTCTCCGATAACCAATTAGCGGCAGCCTATGTTAGTATGTGTTCCAAGTTAGACAATTTTTTTTACCCTGGGATCAAACCTAGGAACTCTCGCTTAGCAGTCGCGTTGCAATCTTAACAAATTAAGAAATGTGTGCAGATGTTGTCGTAACATTGATGCAATGAATTTTATTCGTACTGTTCTGACAGAAAGTAATCCAAGCATCATTATTGACTTCCGTTCTCTATATTTTCTCTAAGATAAGTAGACTTGTATGTAATAGTTATTGTATCTAATTATAAACATTAAGATTCGTGTCGAACGCTTCAATTTTACCGCTTCTCAGATATTTGTCTGATATTACGTATTTCTATGTGTTTTGTAACGATACAGCTATGCTTTTCTGCAATGTGCGTTGTATTGTGTTAACTGGATTTCACCGTACTTAAAGTCGTTAAGTTATAGACAGCATGAACAATAAATATATTGTTTATTCTAAGCTTTGTAAAGCATTACGCAATCACATCATATAACTTTATTGTAGCTATGCAATAATACAGTAAAATTTTTCATCTGCGTTAAAATAAACGATTAAATTTAATATATCGCCGATTGCTTTTCGATTGTCTGTCTGTGTGATTATTTAAAAACTGGTTTTCTATGAAACTACGCCGTATCTGACATCTATTTTTATATATTGTTTAATTTAAGTAGAATGTCATCGAATATTTAATCAGAAAATATATAAATTAAAACGTACCGATTTAAAATATAAGGCAGCCTTATAGAATGTCTGTTGAACAGATAATGCAATGGTGACTAAAGCCGCGGGCGAAAAGCTAGAAACCAATAACCAATGAAACAAACTACAAACATCGATAAAACCGTACACAATAATGTAATATAATTTAATGATATTGAGCACTAAATGGGACGGCGATTAAATTTGACAAGGGATATATCTATCTATCTTCTCACAATACCCACCTCTTAAGCTTTCAACAATACCATGACAATACGTTTTATTTGGAGTGAAATAAGAATGAGGCGTGAACGGTCCATTGATAATGGTCCGCTGATGATGAAAGTTCGGCGTAGTTCATAAAGTCAGATTTCAATGTTTCGCAAATATTCGGTTGTTGTATAGCCAGCTTATCCATGGAGTTATCGGTTATCAGGCGACGGTGTGAGGCGCGCGTGCGCGACGAACAGTTGATGTTCGCGCGTCGAGGAAGACACATCCGCTAGCGTTGCTAGCGTCGCTTGTGACTTGTGCGATAAATATTGCGAGTGGTTTTGATAATACTCTATCATTGCTGTGATACGGCGGAGTTTGACCGAGCGGTGCGTGTTGTTTGCATTTTATTGCTGTCATAACATTAATTAATATTTGTAACACTAACAAATAAATAATATTTTATTCATAAGTAACATTTTACTCAACATTAATTTTATATAATTGTGTAAGTATTATAAAATATATTAACATATTTCGTTGCGTTCATTACGACGATAACAAAACGGTAAGGTTCACTGACACGATGCGTTATAATAAAAAATCGTTGTAAATTACATAAGAGTGAATTAAGTGGTAATAATAAGCTTTCTCTGAGTAAAAGATGTGTATACAGAAATGAACACAGAACCGTGGGCCATGACGAATATTTTAGACCGACTCTAAGTATGTAAGTACGTACTTTACTAGCGATTTGAATACGCCCGGTGCCAATTACGATTTTATGAAAATAAATGAGATCATTGCTTGAACATTTGAAGTAACCCGTTATATTTTGAAAGAAATATGTAGTGCATGCAAAAATTATACAATTTAAGGTGAAACTTTTAGTACCTACCTTAAAAGCGAATTTAGCATGATTAAAAACTAAAAAATCTCTGCAAAGAACCTGTATGAATAATATAAACAAAAGATTGAAAAAGGAAAAAAATAACTTTTAGAATATTCATAGCGATATATACTTATGGATAGCTTTTAATTTTATTCAAATCAATGAACTACATAATAAAATTCTAGGCAGGTATAAGATAATAAGTGTTTCTTTATAATGGTTATTTAAGTTTAAATTATAAAAAAAGTAAAATCACGCCTGTAATCCCCGAAGAGGTAGGCAGAGCAGTAGAGTAGGCAGTTTTAAATTATTAAAAAAGCTAAATACAAATAGTGAAAAAATTGAATTTATTTTTTACTAACATTTAATTTTAGAATCGATACCTGAAAATGTAAAATTTCGGATGTCTTAATAATAATTGATGACAATAAAATAATTTATTCCATTTATATGCAATAATATTGTGAAATAATTATTAGAAGATCTGATTTATTATTAAGCTTGGTGCTGAATTACGAGCACGTGGAAATATTTAACGTCGTTCTAAATGTTATGAGCCTTTTACATTCTCCTAAAGAATTAACCAGTTAGTACATTGACGTTACTCTAATTCATAAAGTACCGCAAATTAATCATCATCATATTCAATCATTTTTATTATGTATACTTTGCACACAGCTCTCTCTTTGTCTTTTCTGAAATGGAAAGGGTAAGTCCATAGTCTGCCGCACTGGTCAAGAGCGTGTTGGCAGATCTTATTAATATACATTCAAATTAATTTTATTTAAACTATTACAAAAAAGCCTGTGCAACCTTCTAAATTTGAATAAAATTATAAATTCTGAAACTTCTTGCTTACTAAATAAATCAGACACTTCTTTGTTGTGCAGACATATATTTTTTTATAAATTGAAAATCTTACTATTTTGCATATAATTTATAAATGTTCTTATAAAAATATAAGTAACATCACGCCTGTTATCCCCGAAGAGGTACTAGGCAGAAGAATGTAGAACACATCCACGTTTCACCAGTTACTTTTAACTCCCACGATGGAATAGGTGGTGGCCTATTGCCATATCCAGACTCCGAGCCACTACTAGAAAATCTAAATTTGAAAATTGTGTAGTGTCCGACCCGGGAATCGAACCCAGGACCTCCCGCTCGGCAGTCGCACTTGCAACCAACGCGACCAACGAGGCAGTCAAACATTATCTTATAAAAATATCGTACTTAAATGCTTCTACAATTCCACTTTATATAGGACCTTTAATCAGTTAGTGTTTGTCTGCTACTCGTATAATATGGAGTTAAATAGATTTAGATGAAATAAACTACGAAGTGCTCGTATCTACAAGAAGTTCACATTTTATAGAACCGTGTGTATGCAACATTATATTAGTAATTATCCTTTGACGTTTCAATTATTTGTGCGTATGCCATTCGAAGGAATATTTTAAAGCTCATAATGATTCCAGACAACGTCACTGCAACTCGGTCCGTGCGTTGTAAACGTTTAATGATCATACAATTATGTCGGTAGTATGTTAGAAATAAACCAATTTCTTTTTCTCCGCATATTGTTAAGAAACGCGTAACAATTTTGCTTTAACTAAGTTCTACATTAAGTAAGTAGTGAGTAATTTTGGCTACTGTTGATTGTTCTCTGTCTTTATTCTTAATGTAACAAAAACAATCATAAATTTTCTTGCTATTAATTTACAACTTTTTCGTACGTCATGTCATATTAAAATTTTAAAATATCTAAACATGTATATATGTATATACATAAATTATCCAACATCGAAACAACACAACCATTGCCATATTCCACTGCTTTCTGCCATTGCCACACGTAATTTGCCGTAGGATTATTATAATCCTTATAATGAATTTTATAACAGTTTTATATCTCACATTTTTATATATACATATGTACAGGTATTTTTCCATTTGAAACACACATTATAATGCTATTTTTAATCAGTTTCGTGCTGTACATCTTCCATGGACATAAGTGAATATAAGTAGAACTGATAGTTTAGTGGTTTGGAATGCGCTCTTTCAATCAAAGGTGTCTTTCCTGGGTTCAAATCCTAGCATGCACCACTTAACAGAATGTGCGTTTTAAGATTATATCACTTGCTATTGGGGTGATGGAAAACATTGTGAGGAAACCTGCACATCTTAGAGTCCATTAAAAAAATTTGTTCTCTTAAGGGTCGTGAAGTCTGCCTAGCCGCACTTGGCCAGCGTGGCAGACTATGGCCTTAACCATCCCATTCTGAGAGGAGATCCATGTTCCAGCAGTGGGTCGATAAAAATACTCGAATAAGGAAACAAAATCTTCAAAAAACAACAATGTTAACTGGCTAGTTTGACGGTGTCAGTTTTTCGCGACGGTGTGCGCGCTCATCTTATAAAATATTTGCCAAAGAGAGCATTCAAAAATTAGTTTAATTTTGATCTATTTACTAACTAATATACCAATCTATCTACTAACAACCGTTACTGCCTTCTAACTAATATAGCAATTTTTTAATATATAATAAAATCTGTATTACCAACTATTTCACGTTAACGCTCTGTCTTTAAATAGACGATAAGAAGAATCGGTCACTCTGAAAATGGATGGCTTCTAAACTTGACACATGCGAATTTATTGGGTTCATTTCCTAATGTAAGTGTTTATTATGCACTAATATATTGTAACGGTAGGCACGAAAAGTAATAAATTCAGCACACCGCTCATTTTACATAACGTAAGCGAATATTTTAGTGCGTCTGTAATAAACTTACAACACGTTATATGTACGTGTTGGCGATGTGCACAGAATTAAATATGCTTAGTACAGTGGAGGCTCTTTTGAAAAAATAAATACAGGCATGTTTGTATGTAAACAGAATTATTCGACATACATGTATGTAATTTTTATATGTAAGCAGTGTGTTTTTTTTTTAATGGATGCATAAATGTTGCACATTTTTGCAAATTGTTTGATTTACACAAAATTAATGCGCATGCATTAACTTCATGCTTGAAATTTGTAACACGTATCGTTCGTGTTTGATAACGGTCCATAGATTTATTCCCAGAAGAATGTTATATCAGTCTTGATTCTATGAAGAATGTTGAGTCTAATAAACAGAAATAAATACAATAATCTAAATTGAATTTAAGATTTAATATCTTTTATCTTTTTATATCACGAAATATTTATGTTCTCGTTATAACTTACACGAGTTTACGGTTTAACTTTATAAGATAAGGCTATCGTGAAGGAAATCCCTCTAAACGTCCGGAACATTGCTATCATATTGTGTTAAACGTGAAAGCTAATGGCACTATCTAATATTTCTTGCAACAAAATTGTCCAACCACGTTCGGTTTCCTGACTTTTCGTTTACAGTTCCCATATCTTACAATATTAGACGGCGATAATATTGACGCTGTAATTTTGTTACAATAGGTACCTACTAATTGAATTATTTTATTTGAATATTTTGTTACATATTTACTTGCCTAATTATGAATATGTTAACGTTTGTACCTTTTTTTAAGAACATTACACGCACGGCGAAGTGTGAAATTTGGCGTCTCCTTTATATTCGTGTGGTCTTGATAGACCAGTCGTGGCTTGATGCTTGGTGCGGCTTTCCGTCTTACTTGGTCAGAGCTCTAATTAGGCGTAGTTAAAGTTTGTATGGACAGGAGTGTAGCGAAACTGTTTATATACAAGTGTTGTAAATGCTACAAGAAAGCTCAAAAATTTATAAAGCCTGTTTTATAAACACGAGAAATAAAATAAAATAAAACGTACATAATATGTTCTATAAGTTGATATTGTTAATACTTAACTTATAATAGTCTGTAAACAAATTGTACCATAGAGTAAATAATTATAGAGGTGTGTGTTTACTTGACGACATAACAGCCTCAGTAACGAACTTAAAAAAATGAATTGCATTCAAATTTCGATCACTGCTGGGACACTGACATTAATTATGACAAACTTCAACAGAAATGACTCGCTCAATATGATATTTAGCAAATAGGCACGTGTCTAAATCATATATTAAATTATAACAATAAATTATTGTTCCTATTTGTTTTATGTTCTTAACATTTTCGGTTAATCACTTCATTCAGTATTAACCTTTATGTGATAGTGTCAAAAGGATCAATCTTGTTAAACATGTCGATTCGCGTTATAGCATTGAGATTTATGTGGTGTTCATTTAGATATTCTCAAGACAGTGCATGATAGCTCCTACCTGGCCAATCGTATCTAAAACTAGTAGCGTCTACGTGTCACGATTGCAAATGACCAGGTTTTCTATAAATAAAGAAAAATCATTATTGTACTTCTTACACTTTGTTCTAACAAATTATGTATTTTCAAGGTTATGTTACTTATGTTATTTTTTATCGATATGTAACACCTCGAGTAACTTTATTTTTTAGGTACATTTGTGATTTAATTTTGATGTAAAACAAAAAAGTACTTCTTTGAACTTGAGACTTCTTGTTCAAATCCATAAAGTTCAACAAAAAATTGGGAAATGTAATCATGGTGGTCCTGCCCCCTTTTGTAGCCGGCAACGTAGTAAAAATGTTTCTAATCATGAAGACTGTAATTACTTCTTATGTTTAAGTCACCATGCATGTTGTAAGGATGCGCCACTTGTAAAAAAATATGTTATATATCGATATCAACATTTTCAAAGAAGAAGAAGAACATTTTCAAACACTATTATATTTGTACAAATAATCCGATGTTTCAGATGCTATTTTAGACACTTATTTTCGAGTTCATATTTTTTTTATTCTATGACAATATTCATGTTTTTCGTAAAATATGCATATATATTGGTTGGCATACTTATGTTGGTACATACGCATGATTTTCCAAAAAACATGAATATTACTCTGTATTATGTACACTGTATTATTACATAAATTTTATGTTTGTAATAATGATTATCTTTTAGGACTGATGAAATACGTAACATCACACTCGTAATCTCCGAAGAGATAGGCAAATGAGTGTAGTACACTATCACATTCCTGTTACGGTAACTCACCGGTTACGTTTACGGCCCCCTATAGAATAGGTGACGAGCCTATTGCCATACACCTGGCATTTTTCCAAACTCCGAGCCACAACTAGAAAATCTAAATGAGCAAAATCCATTAGTGTCTGCCCCGGGATTTGAAGTCAGAACTTCCCGATCGGCAGTCGTGCTTGCAACCAACACGACCAACGAGGCACTAATAAAATAAATTGATCCAAACATTGTCGATTATTTTCTGTGAACTCATGCTGCCGGAACTGCAACGAATTTAATAACGATGTCTTTTGCACTCAATAAATAAATAACTCTGACTTAAAAATACATTTACGTAGTGATGTCAATTAAAAACCTTTGATATCTTGTGTATATGTATGCATTATTTTCAATTACATTATTTTATTTAGGTGCTCTAACACACTATCTCTTGATTTTCTGATCGGATGCACTTCCAGTATAACTATTGTTATTTTTATTATTATATAATTACGCTAGTTTCCATACGAGTTAGGCAGATATTACCGAATGACAAAATCTGTATGTATATAAACCTAACATTTATCGTCTATTGTACATTAATAACTGCACATATTTGATTAGTAGGTACACATTTCACGACGCAAAATGTTTCGGACATTAACGCGGCGATGTTTTCAACATTCTACATACATTGTTCTATAATTGATAGTCTTATAAGGAACTTCTGAAACGTAATGCATTCTTACGTAAAGTGCGTGTGAAATCGAAGTTGTTTTCGTAGATATCGATCGATAATTAATTTGCGATGTGTTTGTCTAATTTGCTTGCAAGCGAGTCGGACTTCATTGCGCACAGTTTATTGCATTGTTGCTTAAAAGATATCTTTATTATTGAAATGTTTGTGTGCTACAATATATAATGAATACCTTGTGTCATCCCTACGCACAGCTATCTAATCTCATAGCAGGCTCTACACCTGTGTTATGGTAACCAGATATCTGATAAATATATGTATAGCTAAATATGTAGGTACTGTTTATTTAACTCAGTTTCAGAACGATTTACTCATCGTTCAGTGTACTCATTAAGTATTTGTCCTGAGCGGGAATCAAACCTTAGATCTGCGGCTCAACATTCAATCTTACTAACCACTGAATCAACGAGCCACTCTAATTCTATTGCACTTAAGTTTCTTCGCCAAACCTTATAGATAATGTTGGACACGGGCAAGTAGATAATTCTCGGCGACTGGCATGTCTTGTGATGTTATTTGGTACCGATTTCTTATCGTGTTCTCTGAAACCCGGAAAGATCTGATGTCAGGCGGCGCACGCAGCACTGTACCTAAGTCAATTCCTTGTCTAGTTTTTGCTCAACTGAAGTATACATATCTGCATGCATTATGTATATGTAATACAAGTAATATTTAAAATAAAAATGTATACCTTCGAGTAAGCGGCAAAAATATTTTCTGTGCGCGTCGATTCTTTTTTTTCGCATTCCTTCATTAATTCCGTCCTTTTTTACATCGCACAGCTAGTAGATGTGTCAGTACATATACTGGCTATTAAGTTTTTACAGTTTAAATAACGTAGGCGTGCGTGGCAGGCCTATTACGAAGCTAATCGTTGCCATACAAATGTTGAGGCGCAAAAAGTTGTACATTACATAAGTATATAAACGACCTTCTTAAGGCGATGTTCTGAGGACGAAAATAGTTTCTAACTATAGTCTTGTTGATATTGATAGTTACTTAATTTGCCGGGTTAGGGAGAATTCAATTAACTTTTTATATCTCGTAGAGTGTAGTAGACTACGGTCATCAACATCAGCAATCGTTTTATCTTCACAGACTTTTTCACTTCAAATGTATGTGTCAAGGCTATAGTCTGACGTAGTGGATTAACTGGGATTGGTAGATCTGACATGTTTTGCAGAATATTTTGGAAAATTCTATATGGAACTCTCTCGTTGTTCTCCATTATTGCAGCATGTTACATAAGAGAAACGTTTTACAAAAACGCACATATTTTTTAAATAAATAAGTAATATTTAACAGGATTGCACCCAGGTGTTTCGGAGTGGGTGGTAGAGTTCGAAGCTGCTAGGTGAACACTGCTCTTAACACTACGGTGCTGGGCACTAATCCAAATTGTAATCAAAATGATAATATGGTAATGTGGTATATAATATGTTTTTCGTTTTAAACTTACTTTTTTGATAGTGCCATTTTCATATATATTTTATATAGTCATATACGTGCATGTTTATACACATATCTTTTCTCGAACTTTCGATGCATGAACTTCATAAACAAGATTCTCAATTATTTTATGTAGATAATCTAAAAGAAAAAGTATTATGCATATGCGTGGTGTACAATTGTTCCTATATTGTTGTATTATACGTATAAACATAACAATAGAAAAACAATAAGGTTATAAAAAATTTGTTTACTGCCTCGTTTGACTGCCTCGTTGGTTAGTGTCGGTTGGAAGCGATCGGGAGGTTCTGGGTTCTGGTCCTGGTCCTTTCTGTACAAGAAAAAAAATCTGTGTAAAATGTCGGAGTGTAGTAAAGTAGGGCTTAAATTAGTTTGTAGGAAGAGCGATGGTATTAATAAATATTAAGAAAAAGTTCAATGAGTTTCTAACCTTTTATAAACTGTTCGTGTGATCTTTGTATTCTATATTTAGACACATCCAAAGCTAGATTACAACTACAGTTCTCATAACAAATGCAATAACTTTTAACAACCTATAATGCAACATTTGAATGAGAAACCCATATAAATTATTTTCACATTTTTTGTTATTTAATATGGTATGGGATATAACTCGAGTACCTACTTGCATATGCAACGTTATCCACATATTGATAGTTAATTGATACCGATTGTGATTCAATGTGAAAATCATGTAAGGTAATAACAACATAGCTATGATTGACAATATATATATATAAAAAAAAGTAACTTCACGCCTGTAACCCCCAAAGAGGTAGGCCGAGGAATGTAGAACATTCCCACGTTTCACCAGTTACTTTTAAGTGCCACGATGGAATAGGTGGTGAGCACTTACCGGGCACTTACCCAGACTTCGAGCCACTACGAGAAAATCTAAATTAGAAAATTTAGTAGTGTCCGACCCAGAAATCGAACCCG
>DWFO01005052.1:0-10849 GCA_018246595.1 Mimoniades nurscia nurscia
AAATAAAATTCTCTTCCATAAGCACTTCCAGTGTGTTCTCACTAGTAAATAGAGATATACTCCATGTTTGATTATGAGAAACGAGAAATCAGGAAACTCCTATTTATGTCGTTTACAAGCATCAAATATAATGGGTAAGTTTTCCTTTTGTTTCGTTTGACTTATTTATATTATTTCATATCCATGTACCTATATAAAAAGAAAACGAAGAACATTACTGTGATTTGCATCTAACGTAACCCAAATTAGCCGTCTGTAGTCAGATTTTTCTGTACCGAATAATTTCTGAAATCGCCGAACTGATTTTAAGTAGGTATACTTTTCTTGACATGTAGAAAATTTGAGCGATGAAACTGGAAGTGAAACTCATGTTGCTCAAATTGATCTTCATATGATCGTGGTTATCATTGTCAGATGTTTACATATTTATCTACTCGCCAGGTCCCTCACGGGGTAGGCAGACAGAGCACGGAGTGCCAAACATCTCAATCGTTGCAGAGTTGCAGAGTCTTTCTACATTCGTCACTCTCTTCATCCATGCACGCCGGTTTGGATGTCAGATATCCAATATACCTACATATGTGTGTTACCGAGTAATTAGTAAATGTGTAAAGAATACAAGATACATGTAAACGTAACATTACGCCTGTAATCAACGAAGAGGCAGGCAGAGGAATGTAGAACACTCCCACGTTTCACCAGTTACGCTTAATAGTTGGTGAGCCTATTGCCATACACCGGGCACATATCCATACTCCGAGCCACTACTAGAAAATCCGGAACCCGGGAATCGAACCCAGGACCTCCCGTTAGGCAGTCGCACTTGCAACCGACACGAGCAACGAGGCAGTATGTATATACAATGGTATTAAGAGCGACTAGTGTTATATAGTTATAAGACATTTGGCTTCAAGAATGCACGATGTTGTGCGACAGTGGTGCCCGGTCGACCGCAGACTTTCACGTTTCACAGAATCATTTCACTTCGCCCGTCATAAAGATCTGCAGACGGCTGAATGTAATTATATAATCATTTTTTAAATAATGAAGTATTATAATATACAATTATGCATATTTTTAGAAAGTGGAATCAAATATGCTTCTTGCCTTTGTGTTCAATGAGCTCTGGTTTCACTCTCGACATCGCTTCTTTAAAAGCGTTCAGATCAGAGCGCTGGCCACAATAAAATTTATTATATTTATTTTATCGAATATAAATTATCATATCTACATATTACTCATGTAGGTATATTCAAATTCAATTGATACATTTGACTTTTTCTGTAGTTGTAAATGAAGTCAGTGACCACACAGCTATGGCTATGACTAACGTTTGCTTATAACTTTGATTCATCAAAGAAAAATAAAAAATATGACATGTACATATGATAATACATTTATTTTTATTTAAATGTAACGGTTCGCTTTACAAGTACTGATGTTATAATAATTATATGAAGATTTTTAAATGAACAATATTTCAAAAAAAGGACTTAAAGTTAGTATGTATGAGGAACTGTAAGTAAATTGCAATCATTTCATTTATAGACTTAAATATTCTAAAATTTTCCTCAATAAAATCAATAATATACAAGATATGCGCCAAACAAATACTACTACGCGTTATTACTCACCCACGCACTACACACACTATCACATTTAAATCAACTCACAAACAATGATAACCTGCAACCAATTAAAACAAAACTCGGAATAGCTATTCCAATTAAATGTTCTTCAGTACGATTAGTAGGTAGATTGAACTTGTGACCAATCCAGGTAATTCATTAGATTTTAAGATTGAACATTATTGAGGTTGATATGCCAAGAACTGTACCTCCTAAGTCTGAGTCTGAGCTACCATTACACCATAGAGTATTACGCAATGACATTGAGGATAGAACGCAAAAAATATTTTATATTATTTGAACTGTTTGTAACGTATATTCATATAATAAACAAAAGTAAGAAACATATTGCCCGTATATTACCCAGAACGTAGGGAGGGGAGTGTAGTGCACTCCTAAGTTTCAACAGTTACGTCCACATCCGATTACGGAATAGGGGCGAGCCTATTGCTATACACTGGACACAAATCCAAACTTTGAACAACTACTGGGAATGTCATGTTAAAGAAACTCACCTTTGCCCGACCCAGGAATCAAACGCAGGACCTCGATAGGCTATTGCGCTTGCGACCGCTCGAACGAGGCAGTCAATCGAGGTATCATGTAGAAGTAATAAAAACTTTAATTAATGTGCTTCGCCTCTAAGTTAACTTTAATTTATATCTGGTGAGTAACCCGAGTGCGATGACTGGATACCTATGTGATGATGTCACAGCAACGTGCTTGTACGATATAAAATTGTTATAAGATTTTTAACAGACTAAGAGATCGTCAGCAAAACAGTGTAATTACCTATTAAAATTTAAAAAGTCCGACATACGAGTAAAAGACTACATAAAACAACTACAGGTATTGAGTTATTGAGTACAGGTTACAAAACAGTGTCAGGCCCCATTTCTGTTACTTGTTATCAATCGTCATTTGTTTTATCATGCGTTTGAATAATAAATTACAGTGGAGACAAATGGAGCAAACACATATATTATTTAGTTTGAATGTAATCTCGCGTCGTCAATCAGTCGGAAATACTAAATGACTTAATCGTTTACTCTGTTCGTTTTGTTAGCCTTGATATGTTTTATATCTTCACTCACATTCTGTTTCGTTGTTCAGTTTTTTTTTATAAACAGTAGAGATATATATTAATTGTATATTCAAAAAATTATATTCTATTTAAGTATGTTGATGAATAAATGTATTCATCATCATAATTATCCTGACGAATTAATCTGCTGGACGTGGGCCTCCCTTGAGGGGTGTTTGGGAAGTGCAAGTTAAAAACCCGATAATACTTTGCAATACCCGGGTATCGAACCCAGAAACTCTTGCTCATTATTTGCATTAGCAACTATTAAACCAATGTGGCAGTCGTACGTAGTAATATTTTTTTAACAGTTAAACTCGGACTATTATATCTTGTTTTGTTGGTGTAATAAACAAATTATATAAAACGCAAACTAGATAATACTTAGAGAAGCCTGCTGGGTAACTAATTAATAATAAGAGTGTCTTGGAGAAAAACACAAAACTGAAATACTTTCATCTGATCCTGAGTTAGTCAACGTGTGTTGTAAGACCATCGACACATAATATCGTTTGTGACTTTATACATATACAAGTAATTTTATACCGAAGCGCACAACTAACATTCGAGCTCATCACTCAAATATTTATCCTGGTATGCAAATCGAATTCACAACCCCCGCAAGCGCTGGCTCAGCTGTTAAGTTCAATAACTCTGTTCATTATTTAGATGTCTTAGATGTGTGGTCGGAACGATAAGAACGATTTATGCTTTATTGTTTTAAGCTCAGTAATTAAATAGATCGGTTTGAAAATATTTTATTAATTTGATATTCTTTATTGTTTTTTTTACATAATATATTTTAATAAATGTCACTGTGATATCAAATTTACGTATATACATACACATCACGCCGGATCCCTTACGGCGTAGGCAGAGAGCACCAAGTACCAAATATCATTTTGAATTTGAATAATGTTACTTTTACTGTCTGTCATTTTTCTTGTCAAAGGAAAATATTCAATTGAAGGTCTACTACGATTTTCCTAGTGAAAACTCTTAATGTTGACACAATGTTTCTCAGAACAAAGTATTTCCGATTTTTATTCGAAAAAGATACTGGAAATTTATCAAGAATGTTTGTAATTTAAAAGTTTTTTGTATATTAATTAATTTTTTAATTAAGCAATCAGGCATAAATCACGATTGCCTCGTATTCTATTCTTACAGATGTAATGAGTGTCATTAATTATAATTAACGACAATCCCATTATTTGTTTCAGATAAACGCATGTAGCGTTCGGCGAGTATTCATATAAAGATAGTGTCGTTGCAAACGTGTGATATAAATGTTGAAGTGAAGTGATGAATGCGTGGAAGCGATTAACACAAATGAAGCGACGCGGACTGCTGGCTGCAGACGCGGTGTGAATCAACATGTTCGTCAGCATTGTTTGGCTCGTGACTGGATATGTCACGCTCGGTAAGATGTTCTTCGCACATTCCTGACAGCCTGGTACTTTTAGGTGTATCAGTGTAACCAAACCACATGACATATAAAAAAAAAGTTCCTTCACGCCTGTAATCCTGTAATCACATGACGTATAGTTTGTCATATATACACAAACACAAACATATATGCGTTTATGTAGATTCAATTCGTTTATGTTAAGGAGAAGCGAGTACGTTCAGGTGCGATTTTTAATAGCTTTCTAGATGTATCTGGAATTGTTACGTACCTTATCTAGATTTAGATTTTATTATACTAAAATACAAAAGATAATTAAGGTGGCTTATCTACATTTAGTTAAGTGGATCAAAAAAATATTTCTAGCTTAACACCAATTATTAAGTGTTTGACTGCCTCGTTGGTTGTGTTGGTTGCAACGTCGAGAGGTCCTAGGTTCAGATCTGGTGTCGTACACTATAGGATTTTTCTAACTTATATTTTCTAGTAGTGGCTCGTAGCCTGGATATGTGCCCGGTGTTTGGTAATAGATTGGGTATTTTGGTAATAGATTGGGTATTATATTTGGGTATCCTTGTCAGGGGTTACAGGCGCAATGTTATATAATCAATTGTTATATCTACAAATAGCTTTAATTCGTTACACCGTAACTTGAAAGCAATAGAATCAGGTCGCCTCACCGCCCATAAGGATATTATCTAAGCCTATTTTAAATTGAAATGTGAAAGTCCCTTAACGATGCTAAGCCAATCGCGGTCCGGGACATAGGTTTATTACAATACAAGACATCACAGGCTTTACACGGTGGGGTGGGAGGGCAATTTTATTTTGTACCCTTAAATGGATCTACTAAATGGGTGGGGCTGCGTTGTTAAATAATAAATATACTGGGTTTTGTGGCCAAATGATTATTTTCCCGGATCGCATTTGTATAGACCGACAGATTTGTCAAGACTTTGTATAAGTACATGAACTTTGTACTAAGCGCTCGTTTGAGTTCATCGAATGCTTAAATAATATGATTAAGAAGAAAAACATTGGGCATTTATAATACAAAAAAAAACAAAATACAACTCACAAAACAACAGGTCCGCGAAGTATTGACCAGATAGGAAACTCATTGTAATAGATTTTTTGCAGAACCATAAATGAACGTATTGACTTTGTTTATTAATTGGCATTTAAAATGGAATTTTCTGAATTGATCCCATGTATATTATGTAACACGTAAATAATTTTCGAGCAAATAAACCAGACAACTATCGGAGTCGCAATAATACTCGAAACAAACAGTTACTAGAATAAATGTACAGAACTCCAAACGCGTTTTATAAGAAATTAATTATCCATAAAACAGGAAACGGCTTCGCCACATTTTTCTAAGCTCACCCATACATAGATGCGGTTTACGATCAGCGTCCCAAGTGTGTTAGAATTCCATGGAGCATTAGACGTTCTTAGAAAGTACTAAGGCATAAGAAATCATCAGCAGGTCTAGGCTAGCGTTCCCGTATGTGGCACACGTATCCAGAGTCCAGTCTGAAAACACGTACATACATATGTATGTATTATGCACACGAGGATAGACAGTTTTTCTATGATCCCTATAACTTTCCCGCTTATACATACGACAGCGGATGAGCAAGAGTGGGATACAAAACGCATACACATTGAAAACCTACAATCGATGTGTTTCGATATTAGAACGTTTGCGTGTGATTTTCGGTCACCTTTACGCTTACGTGCGAGATGCTGGAGCGAAAGAGACGGAGGCGTCGCGTGGTGTGACAATACTGTCACTATGGTATGTACTAAGGTCACACGAGAGCGTGAATATATCCAACTCATGTGTAGCGCGACTCGCGGTATTAGGAGATCATGACAGAATTGAAACAGTTGTACAAAATCGTCTGACATCCTTGCAACTTAGTAGTCGCCATTTTATTGCAACAAAACTTCGTTGCACGGTAATTTTAATAACCTTATGCTCTTATTGATCAATTAATTTGGGTTGTAATTAAGGTAAAATTGAATTTTTATGACTCAATAAACAAGCTGGTGTTTATCGAGATGTTGAAAACGAACGGAATTAATTTAGGCGCTTGTTCTTTTCAAATTAAACATGTTTTCAATAAAACACGTAAAATTAAGAAATGTTATATATATTATACAGAGACAATTAACATTAAAAATGTTTTATTATACAGAGTTTTATTATAATATATTATAAGTTCTTGAAATAAACTTTGTAGAAAGTTTAACTGATTGACTGAAGTTTAACTGACTGAGCGGGAGATTATGGATTCGATTCTTGTGAGCGACTACATTGCGTACATACTCGTATGTATATGTATGAGGGTTTACGTCAAAAGCTAATGTTTATAGCATGTCTAGTTCGTAATATTACCTGTATAAGTATGTATTAAAAATTCACATAATGTTAATCAGGTTATGTGTAAAGCACTCAGTGGAGGCCTAAGTCCAGCAGTGGGCATCAATAGGCTGATGATGATGTTGATGACGTTTTTGAATATCATAGTGTTTGCTTACATTGCAATCAAGTAACCGCGTGAGTGTTGCAAATTATTAATTATTCTTATTTATATAAAAAATCGGGGAAATTACACGGTGTTTGTTGTATGAAAGAGGAAAACGTAAATGGAATTAACATAAATCCTTTGCAGGGTAGACACAGAGCACCAACCTACAAATATCTACATATATTCTGACAAGAACTAACTTTCTTCTACTATATTTATCATTCACTTAAATGCACGCCGGTTCCGAAGACTCCTGAACTCCCCGTCAGTTAGCATCGGACCTATTTGGTTCAGATATTTAGTCTCAGTCGCCCTCCGCACCTGCATCCATCAACATTCGCATTGTATATCTGTTTGGTCGTTAACATTAAAATAAAATCATTAAATTCAATATAGGTAGGTAGGTACCTCTTAAAATGGGTGTACTTTTTTTTATTTGTTTCATAACACAACAGAGAAATGCAGAGTATAAAATACAGAAGTTAAGTGCAAGTTCCAGATGCAGTTCTTTACGTAGGTACGTAAGTAGTTACAGTACTTAAACATAAGTTATTTAACAACACTTATTTACTTTGTAAATGTAGCGTCATTAGTTTATCAATATCTTTATCGTCGTCAACACCTCCCAAACATTGCCTCAAAATTGAAAAAGTGTCATGAGAAACATTGCGGTGATTAATACTAGTAAATAATCTTATAATCATACAATATTACATAAATGTCGGCCTTAACTATCCCTTTCTGAGAGGAGAGCCATGTTCCAGCACTGGAACGATAAAAGGGTCGAAAAAAAACTGCCGCTGTCTCTCGTGAACATCTTAGGAATATAATTATTAGTAGATATTAGATATTAACAAGTAAGAATATTAGTAGTTAGCTTTGTAAATATACTATTACGAAGCCCGATGTGGCTGTTAGTTATCATTAACCCTATTATGTGTAGCATTAGTGTGACTAAGCCTTAATTGAAAAAATAAAGCCATTGTGTTTTGTTTAAGGCGACACTTGTTCGTGATGTCAAATATTGTTTATTACAATATTTAGCAGTTCTATAAGATAATATACCAACTAAAAGAAAATACGCTAATACTCTGTCTGATTTAATGTTTTGTAAAATCTAAATTACCGCTATTTTGAGACAAGTCAATTCAGTGCAGTCAATTTTAAGTTCAACGCATTTTTTGCACCAACTTTAAATGATTATGATAAGTAATAAAATCTGTAACACTAGATTTTTTTACACTTCATCATCGTCATCAGTGTACTGCAGCCCACTGGTGGACATAGGTCTCTCTGACGGATTATGCCCATCACCCCCACGCTGGGCTGGGTTGGGGATTACGGGGGTCGTTACGCTTACGAGTAGCAAATGATCATGTTAGCCGTCTGATGTTAAATTAGTGCAGTATTATCACCATTATCAACTTGTTTCCACTGCTGGAGCATAGCCCTCTCCAAAGCTTGCTGAGCGTCCTTCAATTATTCCAGCAACTTCCACTTTGTTTATGCGGTTCTGTCCACACAGAACCGCATAAACAAGGCTGAATTTAATATCATTATTTGCACTAATTGTATAAAACGCAAATGGAACAAAACTGGAGAATTCTGGAGAAAAATATTCTGGAGAAAAATATCTTTCTCCAGAATAGGATTTTTTCGTTTACTCGAAAGCATTCTGTAGTTAAATTACTGTTAATTATGTACATCGATACTATTTTTATCGTTTTGTTTTTCTGTAAAATTCCTTAAAACATGCCTTCTGCGAGTGAAAGAAGCGGCCAAGGTCACCGAGTAATTTTTTTGTGCTTGTACGCGGGGATACGTGCTACGTCGGATGTTTGAATCGCGTTCATAATCGACTTTTGTGTACAGTTGTTCAAAAAAGGAATATATTTTTAATTACGTACCCAATTATATAATGTCGTAGTCCACGCTATGGTATTATTGCTGTTCACGATGTAATAAAATCATTAAGTTAATTAAAATATAAAAATAAACGACTGTATTGTATATTTTCTGAACCTCGTATTCCAATTCCGCAAACATCTTGAATAAGTAATTAGGCACATTATTTATTCGTATATTTTTCAGAGATAGATAGGTATTTATAAATTCTAGAACTCCAGCACGAAACAGACAGTAATTAAGGCAAAATGCGGACTAATTTGTCAGGGATAACAACAATCCCTTAAGGCATATTAAGACAACACTAAGACTTAATACTTCAGCCGCTTAAAAGTCAGCATTAAGCTGCAATGGTCACCTCCCTTTAATCGGACTTCTACGTAATTATTGGTTCTACATCAACAAAGATATTTTAATCAAAGTCAAAAGCTCGTTTTGGTCCATATCTGTTAAGTGCCTTTGATGTTCGAAAATTAATTGGAGATTGCAGTTCTAAAGTCGTTCAGAACTTGCTTTCAAAGGCTAAAGTTTTAAAACTGTTAGAAATTATGTTTGTTAAATGTATCCGAAAATAGTATAATTTGTTTTCTTGAGATATGTAATAATATGTAATGCCAAAGGCGAATCTATAACATCTAAACATAACGAACCTACTTGTGTTATAACATAATTGGCGGACTAATGTGTACACACCTATGTTCACAGGATTTAAAAACATGATTTGTAAAACATTGCTCTATAATATAGGTACATTTTAGTTATATACGTTACTTTCAAAGTAACCACCCTGAATTAAACTTAATCGTATCCTCAATTTATTTTTAAAAGTAATTTGAAAATGTTCTAAATTATATTTTAGAGTATTCAGTGTCCACGAAACCTGCAATGTCGGGACTTAATATTTCATTCACTTGCTGAGATACGTTTTTGTTGTTTTTCCCAAAACGTTACCGATACTGTTTACTTTCATTCTGCCAACTCTGCCCTTGATGTCCGCTGACGTCCACCTGGGGTCCGATTTTACCTTTAAAACTCGTTATCTTATTTTTGATCGAACGGATACAAAATTTCACATATGGCCATTCGAAAGGGCTACATTGATTCCGACGTGAAGGTGAACAGGGCTATAAATATTTAAATAGCATCGATACCAAAACGATTTTATACTGAGTTTCATTAATATTTGTTAAGGTAGAGTAAATACTGCTCTTGATTAATTGCACTGTTAAGTAACTCATAATGCATATTTGTTAAGCGGTGATAGCCTGTCGTATTTTAGCATTAAGACTATTCGGATAGACTGCCTCGTTGGTCGTGTTGGTTGCAAGTGCGACTGCCGAACGGGAGGTCCGGGGTTCGATTCCCGGGTCGGGCACTACAAAATTTTCTAATTTAGATTTTCTAGTAGTGGTTCGGAGTCTGGATATGTGCTCGGTGTATGGCAATAGGCTTACCACCTATTCCATTGTGGGACTTAAAAGTAACTGGTGAAACGTGGGAATGTTCTACATTACTCTGCCTACCTTTTCGGGGATTACAGGCGTGAAGTTACTTTTTTTAAGTATAAAAATATTTTTTTGTTTTAAAACACGATTTTAAGTAAACATAATTTGTAACATCACGCCTGTCATCCTCGAAGAGATAGGCAGAGGAATGTAGAATGTAGGAATCTTTCACAATATTTTTCAGTTAAAACTTGGGAAAAATGAATTAGCATAGAGAAACATATTAGGTACAATGCAGTGCATAATATGTATTACAATACCATCCGATTGAATTTTATTAAAGCAAAACAGTATCTGTGTCTGTTACGTTTTTTTTATTAATCGGTTGGCCGACTTTAATGAAACTGTCCGAAAATACATATATAGGTATATATATCTTCACGCACGGTCCCTTACGGGGTATGCAGTGCGTGCCAAATATCTCTAAATATTTCATCTTTTCATATATTGAAACATATGTAAATATAACACCACTGTTAGCAGATAATATAGGAAATAAACTTGATACGGTTTGCATATTGATCCGTCAATCACACTGATCAAAGCTAAACATAGCAGTATTGTTATACTGAAACAATAGTAACGTATGTTCACGTAAGGAGTGTAGTAAAAGCCGTAATTGCATAACGGAATCAAAGGCAATCTATTATTTTTGATATTAATAATTATAGCAAGCCGTTTCATGTAACATGGTGAAGAAAATTCAGGTCTTCAATTCCACATTTATCACTGCCAATTACTTGCACTTAGGATAGATTGGGACGCATGGCAGCAGCTCA